>JAPYYD010004643.1:0-12901 GCA_028551405.1 Uromys caudimaculatus | reverse complement strand
TCATAAAACACATTTTACCATTATTTAGAAACACAAGCATAGAACACATTTTATTGGGCATTAACCATAGCTCTCCTAGACCTCTCCTTTTCTCTCCCAGGCTCTCTTGGCCTCTCTTTCTCTCTCCCGGGGCATACTTTCCCCCTCTTATCTTCCTCTTTATATCTCTTTTTTGGGGGAGGCCTGTTTCCTTAGATGCATCTCTCCGTTTTGGTCGAGCTCTTAACCTGTGGTCCCGCTCTGGCTCAGATAAACTGTCCTGAATGTCTTCTAATGTCTCCTGGCCATTAGCTATCTCTCTTTTACATGAGACCAGAAGGAAGCGGGCAGCAATCACGATTGCTAAGAGAAGTCCTAGCAGTGCATCACCCGCAAACGACCCCATCAGAAATTCAGAGTCCAGCATATTTGAGAGAGCTCACCTGCCACTTCAGATTTGCGAAGCCTCCCCGTCCGGTGGGCGGGGGGTTCTCCTCGGTGACAAAAAGGCTCCCGGCGTCCCGGGTTTCGGCACCAGTTGTCGCGCGCGCCTCTCGCCAGCAAGAAGACACGCGACACGTAGTAGGCTCCGTCTGCAGTTCAGCTTTATTTTGCCGTTGATAGAGGAGGAACCAACCGGGGCCCCAGAATGGCTGTGTTATATAGCTCCGAGGCAGCGTGTCCTCCATTGGTTGGCGCACCCCGGGAGTGGGCGGTGATTAGTCATGTACACCCATAATGCGCTTCGGGGTTTTCCCGCGCTATCTGTAAGTTTCCTCAGAGTAACAGCGCCATCTGGTGATGGCGAATACCCTAACCGCTCCTTACACATAGCTGCTGTGGTTTCCCACACAAGACCAAGCTAGTCAACATTACAGCATGGGGTGGGAATCAGAAAAAAATTCCCCCACACCTAAATGAGCAGCTATTGAAATAGGATGTCAGCTAGATTGTGAAGCACAGAGATTCTTCAAGCCGGTGGAACAGAATAAAAATTCCAGAAGTCAATCTGTATATCAATGGTCAATGATTTTTGAGAAACTTGTCAGAAGTGCACAGTGGAGAAAGGACAGAGTTCACAACCCCCGTGATGTCTCATTCCTACACACAGAGGGATGATGACCTTAAAGTTGTCAGTATGTATCAGGAATCAAATGGTAAGATGAAAAATTAGAAAGTCTTAGAATAAAACATATTTGAAATATGTAAGGAACTCCAAAATGTTTAAATGATTTGAACACAAAAGAATTTTAAGGGGAAATAACCAGTAGATCTTTCATAATATCTTCTGGATCCTCAGGAATCAGAGAAATACAAATCAAAATTTTGATGAGATTTGAGGCTGAAAGATAAATGCTGACAACCATTATGTAGAATGGTACAGTAGTTTATTTATTTACTTTATTCTTTATTTTTTGATACTTTATTTACATTTCCAATATTTCCCCCTTTCTAGGTCTCCTCTTTGGAAACCACCTATCCCGTCCCCCTCCCCACCTCTATGAGGGAATTCCAACTCCACCCACATGCCTGCCCAATCCCATATTCCCACCTTAACATTCCCCTTTACTGGAGCCTCTCCTCCCCCTGATGGCCAACAAGGACCTCCTCTGCCACATATGTGCTCCAAACCATGGGTCCTTCCATGTGTATTCTTTGGTTGGTTGTCCAGCCTCCAGGAGGACCAGGTGGGGGGCTCAGGCCAGTTGACGCTGTTGCTCCCTCCATGGGGCTGCATACTCCCTCAGCTCCTTCAGTCCCTTCTCCAACTCCTCCATCTGGGACCTCACTCTCAGTCCAGCTGTTACTGTAAAGTGAAACTTGAGTATTCCAAACTTTTGAGCTAATATCCACTTGTCAGTGAGTACATACCATACTCATTCTTTTGTGACTGAGTTACCTCTCTCAGGATGATATTTTCAAGTTCATTCCATTTGCCTGAAAATTTCATTAAATCATTGTTTTTAATAGCTGAGTAGTACTCCATTGTGTAAATGTACCACATTTTCTGTATCCATTCCTCTGCTGAGGGACATCTGGGTTGTTTCCAGCTTCTGGCTATTATAAATATGGCTGCTATGAACATAGTGGAACATGTGTCTTTATTACATGTTGGAGCATCTTCTGGGTATACGCCCAGCAGTGGTATAGCTGGGTCCTCAGGTAGTACTATGTCCATTTTTCTGAGGGTCCCCCAAACTGATTTCCAGAGTGGTGTACCAACTTTCAATCTCATCAACAATGGAGGATTATTAGTCTGTCTCCACATCCTCGCCAATCTGCTGTCACCTGAGTTTTTGATCTTAGCCATTCTGACTCCTGTGAGGTGGAATCTCCGAGTTGTTTTGATTTGCATTTCCCTGATGACTAAGGATGTTGAGCATTTCTTTAGATGCTTCTCAGCCCTGTGAATTTCCTCAGTTGAGAAGTCTCTGTTCAGCCCTGTTCCCCATTTTTTGATACGGTTATTTGGTTTTGTGCAGTCTAACTTCTTGAGTTCTTTGTATATGTTGGATATTAGCCCTCTATCGGACGTAGGATTGGTAAAGATATTTTCCCAATCTGTTGGTTGCCGTTTTGTCCTATTGACAGTGTCGTTTGCCTTACAGAAGCTTTGCAATTTCATGCGGTCCCATTTGTTGATTCTTGATCTTAGAGCATAAGCCATTGGTGTTCTGTTCAGGAACTTTTCCCCTGTACCCATGTGTTCGAGGATTTTCCCCACTTTCTCTTTTATTAGATTCAGCGTATCTGGTTTTATGTGGATGTCCTGGATCACTTGGACGTGAGCTTTGTACAGGGAGATAGGAATGGATCAATTCTCATTCTTCTACATGTAGACCACCAGTTGAAAAAGCACCATTGTTGAAGATGCTGTCTTTTTTCCACTGGGTAGTTTTAGCTCCTCTGTCAAAATCAAGTGACCTTAGGTTTGTGGGTTCATTTCTGGGTCTTCAATTCTATTCCATTGATCTACCTGCCTGTCTCTTACCAATATCATGCAGCTTTTGTCACTACTGCTCTGTAGTACAGCTTGAGGTCAGGAATGCTGATTCCCCAGAAGTTCTTTTGTTGTTGAGAATTGCTTTTGCTATCCTGGGTTTTTTGTTGTTCCAAATGAATTTGAGAATTGCTCTTTCTAAGTCTATGAAGAATTGAGTTGGAATTTTGATGGGGAGTGCACTGAATCTGTAGATTGCTTTTGGCAGGATGGCCATTTTTACTATACTAATCCTGCCAATCCATGAGCATGGGAGAGCTTTCCATCTTCTGAGGTCTTCTTCGATTTCTTTCGTCAGAGACTTGAAGTTCTTGTCATACAGATCTTTCCCATGTTTGGATAGAGTCAAACCAGGATACTTTATATTGTTTGTGACAGTTGTGAAGGGTGTCATTTCCCTAATTTTTTTCTCACCCTGTTTATCCTTCAAGTATAGAAAGGTTATTGACTTGTTTGAGTTAATTTTATATCTGCCCACTTTGCTGAAGTTGTTTATCAGCTGCAGCAGTTCTCTAGTGGAGGTTTTCAGGGGTCACTTAAGTATATGATCGTATCATCTGCAAAGAGTGATATTTTGATTTCTTCCTTTCCAATTTGTATCCCTTTGACCTACTTTTGTTGTCTAATTGCTCTAGCTAGAACTTCAATTACTATATTGAATAGATAGGGAGAGAGAGGGCACCCTGGCCTAGTCCCTGATTTTAGTGGGATTCCTTCGTGTTTCTCTCCATTTAGTTTGATGTTGACTACTGGTTTGCTGTATATTGCTTTTACTATGTTTAGGTATGGGCCTTGAATTCCAGATCTTTCCAAGACTTTTATCATGAAGGGATGTTGAATTTTGTCAAATGCTTTTTCAGCATCTAATGAAATGAACATGTGATTTTTTTCTTTGAGCTTGTTTATGTAGTGGATTACATTGATGGATTTCCGGGTATGGAACCATCCCTGCATCTCTGGGATGAAGCCTACTTGATCATGATGAATGATCATTTTGATGTGTTCTTGGATTCGGTTTGCGAGAATTTTTTTGAGTATTTTTGCATCGATATTCATACAGGAAATGGGTCTGAAATTTTCTTTCTTTGTTGGGTCTTTGTGAGGTTTTGGTATTAGTGTAACTGTGGCCTCATAGAAGGAATTGGGTAGTGTTCCTTCTGTTTCAATTTTGTGGAATAGATTGAAGAGTATTGGTATTAGTTCTTCTTAGAAAGTCTGATAGAATTCTGCATTGAACCCTTCTGGCCCTGGACTTTTTTTGGTTGGGAAACTTTTAATGAATGGTTCGATTTTCTTAGGCATTATGGTACTGTTTAGATGGTTTATCTGATCCTGACTTAACTTTGGTATTTGGTATCAGTCTAGAAAATTGTCCATTTCATCCAGATTTTGCAGTTTTGTTGAGTATAGGCTTTTGTAGTAGGATCTGATGATGTTTTAAATTTCCTCAGAATCTGTTGTTATGTCTCCCTTTTCATTTCTAATTTTGTTAATTTGGATCCTGTCTCTGTGCCCTCTGATTAGTCTGGCTAAGGGTTTATCTATCTTGTTGATTTTCTCAAAGAACCAACTCTTGGTTTTGTTGATTCTTTGTATAGTTCTTTTTGTTTCTACTTGGTTGATTTCAGCCCTGAGTTTGATTATTTCCTGCCTTCTACTCCTCTTGGGTGCTTTAGCTTCTTTTTGTTCTGGAGCATTCAGGTGTGTTGTTAAGTTGCTAGTGTATGCTCTCTCCAGTTTATTTTTGGAGGCCCTCAAAGCTATGAGCTCTTAACACTGCTTTCATTGTGTCCCATAAGTTTGGGTATGTTGTACTTTCGTTTTCATTAAATTCTAGGATGTCTTTCATTTCTTTCTTTATTTCTTCCTTGACCAAGTTATCATAGAGTAGAGCATTGTTCAGCTTCCATGTGCATGTGGGCTTTCTGTTGTTATTTTTGCCATTGAAGACCAGCTTTACTCTGTAGTGATCTCATGGGAGGCATGGGATTATTTCAATTTCTTGTATCTGTTGAGGTTTGTTTATGTTCAGTGTTGGAGAAGGTACCATGAGGTGCTGAGAAGAAGGTATATCCTTTTGATTTAGGATGAAATGTTCTATAGATATCTGTTAAATCCATTTGTTCCATAACATCAGTTAGTTTCGCTGTGTCTCTGTTTATTTTGTGTTTCCAAGATCTGTCCATTAATGATAATGGTGTGTTGACTTCACCTACTATTATTGTATGAGGTACAATGTGTGCTTTGAGCTTTAGTAAAGTCTCTTTTGTTAATGTGGTTGCCCTTGCATTTGAAACATAGATGTTCAGAATTGAGAGTTCTTTTTGGTATATTTTTCCTTTGATGAGTATGAAGTGTCCTTCCTTATCTTTTTTGATGACTTTTGGGTGAAAGTCGATTTTATGAGATATTAGAATGGCTACTCCAGCCTGTTTCTCGGGACCATTTGCCTTGAAAATTAGTTTCCAGCCCTTTACTCTGAGGTAGTGTTTGTCTTTATCACGGAGATGTGTTTCTTGAATGCAGCAAAATGCTGCGTCCTCTTTATGATCCAGTCTGTCAGTCTATGTTTTTTTATTGCGGAATTGAGTCCATTGATGTTAAGAGATATTAAGGAATAGTGATTGTTGGTTCCTGGTTTTTTGATGTTATTTTTACTTTTATGTGGCTATCTTCTTTTGAGTTTGTTGAAAGATTACTTTCTTGCTTTTTCTAAGGTATTTTCCCTCTTTGAGTTGACGTTCACCATTTTTTATCCTTTGTAGGGCTGGGTTTGTGGAAACATATTGTGTAAATTTGGTTTTGTCATGGAATATTTTGGTCTCACCATCTATGGTGATTGAGAGTTTTGCTGGGTATAGCAGCCTGAGCTGGCGGTTGTGTTCTCTTCAGGTCTGTATGAGTTCTGCCCAGGATCTTGTAGCTTTCATAGTCTCTGGTGTGAAGTCAGGTGTAATTCTGATAGGTCTGCCTTTATATGTTACTTGACCTTTTTCCCTTACTGCTTTTAATATTCTTTCTTTGTTTTGTGTATTTGGTGTTTTCACTATAATGTGATGGGACATTTCTTTTCTGGTCCAATCTCTTTGGAGTTCAGTAAGCTTCTTGTATATTTATGTTCATTCCTTTCTTTAGGTTAGGGAAGTTTTCTTCTATGATTTTGTTGAAGATATTTACTGGTCCTTTAAGTTGGAATCTTCACTCTTTTCTATACCTATTATCCTTAGTTTCTGTCTTCTCGTTGTGTCCTGGATTTCATGGATGCTTTGGGTTAGAAGCTTTTTGCATTTTGCATTTTCTTTTACTGTTGTGTCAATGTTGTCAATGGTATCTTCTGCTCCTGAGATTCTCTCTTCTATCTCTTGTACTCTGTGGTGATGCTTACATCAATAACTCCTGGTCTCTTTCCTAGGTTTTCTAACTCCAGGGTTGTCTCCTTTGTTATTTCTTTATTATTTCTATTTCTACTTTTAGCTCTTGGATACTTTTGTGCATTTCCTTTGTCTGTTTGATTGCGTTTTGTTGTAATTCTGCCTGTTTGTGTTTTCCTGTAATTTGTTAATGGATTTTTGTGTTTCCTTTTTAAAGGCTTCTAGTTGTTTATCTCTGTTCTCTTGTATTTCTTTAAGGATGTTATTCATTTCTTTCTTAAAGTCTTCTATCATCATCATGAGAAATGATTTTAAATCTGAGTCTTGTTTTTCTGGTGGTTTGGGGTAACGAGTGCTTGCTGTGGTGGGAGAGCTGGGTTCTGATGATGCCAAGTACTCTTGGTTTCTGTTCGTTATGTTCTTACCCTTGCCTTTTGCCATCTTGTTAACTCTGATGTTAGCTGGTCTTACTCTGTCCGGTTGTGGCTTGCCACTCCTGCAGGCCTCTGTGTCAATACTCCTTGAAGACCAGCTCTCTCTGAGAGGTGTTTGGGTTTGGAGAGCTGTGGTATAGGGTCAGCTCTGGGGTGCAGACAGAAATCAGAAGGATCTTGTCCCCAGCTGTCCCTTGGTTCCTATATCCTGATGGTTCTGCAAGGATCCCTCTTGTTCCAGTGAGTTTGAACATAAGTGGTGGTTTTGCCTGTGCTCAAAGGTGTGTCAGCACTCCTGGGATACCAGCTCTCTCCTGGAGCCCTGTGGCCCAGGTTGAGGTCCCCTGGCACAGACCTCTGGTGGCCCAGGCAGAGGTCTTCACCCACAGATGGAAACCGGAAGGTTCAGATGTTTCCTGTCCCTGAGTTCTCCTCAGGCTCTGTATCCCACTGGTTCCGGGCGGGTCTCGGTGAGCAGTATTGCTCCCCTTAACCTCACTCACAGCTTTTCCATGCTCCTGGGAGGATAGCTTTCTCCTGGCACTCATTGGCTATGGACTCCTGGTGTCCGAGCCAGAGGTCTACACCCACAGATGGAAACCTGAAGGTTCAGCGGTTTCCTGCCTGTGAGTTCTCAGGCCCTGTGTCCCACCAGTTCCGGTGGGTCTCGGTGAGCAGTGTTGCTCTACTTAACCCCACTCGTGGCTTTTCCATGCTCCTCGGAGGATAGCTTTCTCCTGGTACTCGTTGGCTATGGACTCAGTATGATAGTTTATTAAAAATTGAGTTAGCTCTATCATATTATCTAGATATCCTACTCTTGGTATTCATCCACAGGAAATGAAGTCATCATACAAAATGGTACTTTTATGAAAATATTAATGTGAAATTATTCATAATACCTGAACTATAGAGTACTTAAGAGTGGATGAATGGATGAAAATGTTACATATACATGCAGGAAACCCTACCACATGAAACAAAGTAACTATAATTTGGAGATGCTGTGTTGAGCAAAATAAACCACACACACCATGTTAAGTAATACATGTTTTATTGCAAATATAGAGATAAAACTAATTATCTCACAATCATGAGAGTAGTTACAGATGGCATGAAGAAGAATGTGGATTTCATCACTGTATGTATCATGAACATATAGAAGTTTCAACCTAAACATCAATAACATGTTCAACTAATGAATTCTGGTACTTTGTGTGACAATTACATACCCATAAAGGCAGGTGTGCTTGCTCAGATGGCAAGCCAGTGAAAGCTGATTAATATTTAGCAACTCAACTCAATGTGAATTTATTTTACTGATTATGTTTTCTCATTTTCTTCTCACAGATTCTCTTTAAGGTAGAAGTTCATCTGTGTTTTGACAAGTAGTTAAATATTATACTGCAGTCAACTGTTTTACCATGCGGTTATATTGTAGATCTGAATGCATACTTCTCCAGAGTGTTAAAATTTTCTCTTAATCTTAGCTTGACATTTTGCTATTATTGCTGAAGAGAAAGGTCTATTTGTTATCTTTAAATGTCTAAGCAAAAAATATCTTGAATTTATGAAACACTGATTGTAATAGTAATTGTAAATTTGAATTACTGATATTGAATCATCTTGGAGACTACACCCTGAACATACATCTATTAGGTGGTTTCTACATTTGATTCATTGAGATTGAAAGTGTCACCTTAAATCTACTCATCAACATTCCATGGGATCTTATCCCAGGTAGAACAAAAAGGAAAAGACTGAGAATGAATATGCTATGAACAGTTACTTCAAGCACCTTCCCCAAAGCTGCCTGGCAATGGTGGACTACCCATTCAAGTTATAAGTTCAAACCCAAATAATCCCTTTCTTTAGGTTGTTTTCATGAGGTACCTTGCCAAAGAATAAGTAAAGAAACTATTATACTAATGGCTAACAATTAAACTTTATGTGGTAATTATGACAATTGTTTGAATTTCCTTGTAGATACAATACTATGATTATAAATATATGTATATTTATATTTCACCTATTGTTTTTTTTTTCTGCTTATTCATCCATTCAGCCTGACATAACAATTGTTTTTATATGCCTGAGTATATTGCCTGTGTATAGGTTTTTGTGCTACATACATGGCTGATTCACATGGAGGCCAGAAGAAGGTGCTGTCCTCAATGTAAACATGGTTGTGAGCTGCCACATAGATGCTGGAAGTTAAACTCAGATCCACTGGAAGAGCAGCTACTGTTCTTAACTGCTGAGCCATCTCTGAATCCACTGATTTAAGAATTTTATTGAACAATTAAACATCATGACTCAAAAGAAGCACAGAAGAAATGTGAGACAGAGTAGCATGAGCGTGGGTATGAAGCAGATACAAGAGGGACTGGGCTGGGATTATCAACTCTGATAAATTTTATTGTCATTGGGTTTCTTCTAAGTACAATAAAAAGCCATGGATAAAATTTATTCATATTTTACTTAACTGATAAATTGACAGAGATGATTATATAATATCAATTATGAACAGAAATTTAAAATCGAATGGGGGGATTTTATGGCATATAGTTTAGTATTTTAGCATATTCTTACAATTATGAATGCATAACCGCTATTTAACATCAGAATTCATATGTAAATTCCTTCTTTATATTTAATCTTTTATTTTCTTACACTACAGATTTATTTCCCTCCCAGTCCACCCTCCGACTGGTCTACATCCCATACCTCCTCCTTGCTACCCTGTCTTCTCTGTCCCCACCACCCTACCTCCCACCCTACCAGACCTCTAAACTCCCTAGGGCCTCCAGTCTCTTGAGAGTTGGGTGCATCATCTCTGACTGAATCCAAACCCAGCAGTTCTCTGCTGAATCTGTGTTGGAGGCCTCATATCAGCTGGTGCATGCTACCTGGTTGGTGGTCTACTGTTTTGGAGATCTCAGGAGTCCAGATTAATTAAGACTACTGGTCCTCCTAAAAGGTCACCCTCCTCCTCAGTTTCTTCCAGCTTTTCCCTAGTTCAAACAAGGGGTCAGCAGCTTCTTCCATTGGTTGGGTGCAAATATCTGCATCTGATTTTTTTCAGCTGCTTGTTGGGCCTTTCATAGGGCAGTCACGGTAGGTCCCTTTTTAGGAGTGCTCTATAGCCTCAGTAATAGTGTCAAGCCTTGGGGCCTCCTCTTGAGCTGTATCCCACTTTGGGTTTGTCCCTGGGCCTCCTTTTTCTCAGGCTCCTCTCCATCTCCATCCCTGCAGTTGTTTCAGACAGAAGCAACTGTGGGTCAGAGTTTTTACTGTGGAATGGCAACCTCATCCCTCACTTGATGGCCTGTCTTTCTGCTGGAGGTGGGCACTACAAGTTCCCTCTCCCTACTGTAGGGCATTTCATCTAAGGTCTCTCTCTTTGAGTTCTGAGAATCTCTCACATCCCAGGTCTCTGGTACATTCTGGAGCCCCATCCCCCACTTCTACCTCCCGAGGTTGACTGTTTCCATTTTTTCTGCTGGCCCTCAGGGCTTCAGTCCTTTTTTCCCATCTAATACCAGATAATGTTCCCTTGTTCCCTCCCAATTCCCTCCTTCCCCAACTTATGATTACTCTCTTCTTCCTCTCTAGTGGGACTGAGGTGTCCTCACTTGGGCCCTTCAGCTTGTTGACCTTTTTGAGTTGTGTGGACTGTATCTTGGGTATTCTGTACATATTTTTTGGCTAATAGCCACTTATTAGTGAGTACATAACCATGCATGTCCTTTTGAGTTGAGTTACCTCACTCAGGATGATATTTTTCAGTTCCATCCATTTGCCTGCAAAACTCAGGATGTCCTCTTTCTTAATATCTGAGTAGTAAGTATTCCATTGTGTGAATGAACCACATTTTCTGTATGCATTCTTCTGTCATGGGACATCTGGGTTATTTCCAGTTTCTGGCTGTTACAAACAAGGCTGCTATAAACAGAGTGGAACATGTGCCCCTGTGGCATGGTGGTGCATCTTTTGGGTATATTCCCAAGAGTGGTATTGCTGTGTCTTCAGTTAGTTTATTTCCAATTTTCTGAGGAACCTCCAGATTGATTTCTAGAGTGTTTGTACCAGTTTGCAATCCCACCAGCAATGGAGGAGTGTTCCTCTTTCTTCACATCCTTGTCAACATGTGTTGTCACCTGAGGTTTTGATATTAGCCATTCTGATTTGTGTAAAATGGAATTCCAGGGTTGTTTTGATTTGCATTTCTCTGATCACTGAGGACTTTGGACATTTCTTCTGGTGCTTCTCAGCCATTCGAAATTCCTCTGTTGTGAATTCTTGGTTTAGTTCTATACCCCATTTTTTGATTGGGTTGATTGGTTTTCTGGTGGTTAGCTTCTTGAGTTGTTTATATGTTTTGAATATTAGCCCTCTATCAGATGTGAGGTTAGTAAAGATTTTTTTCCCAATCTGTAGGTTGTGGATTTATCTTATTGACTATGTCCTTTGCCTTACAGAAGCTTTCCAATATCAAAATTCTTTCAAAATCTCTAATTTTCTTTCTTTCTGGGTCTGAATAAATCAGGTTTTCTTCTTTTTTTTTTTTTATTCTGGATATCTCATATGAAAGAAAGCTCATAGTAAGTGCTTTATGTGGAATCTTCATTCAGCTAACTCAAGGATTCCAGGCTGGACTTATAATTTAACATATCTTAATGCTTCATATCTTAAATATGTGATTAATACTTCAAGCTACGAATATAGCATATTTTATACACTTTTGAACAGATAAACCCTATATCTGTCATATGGTTGTTAATGATATTTTTGCTATAACTACTAATATACACATTTTCTATAGACATGTGCCTATAATCCTCTTGAGAATTACATATAAATATCTTAATATTTTAATAGTTGAAAAACCTTGAGTACTAGTCCCACTGATAAAAGCTGTAATGAACCAAATGTTTATGTGTTGAAATCATAATGTTCTTGTGTCTACTCATCCATTTACAGATGAGGTCTCAAGGAGTTAATTATGATTAAATGAGCTTATAAAGATGTAGTCATGGTTTGATAGGATTAGTATCTTTATTAAAAGAGATGTCAGTTCACTCCAACTCTTTTTGAACATATATAATCAGGAAAATCAAAACAAGAACACAGGGAGAAAAAGGCCTTGTGCAAGGCTGAAAGCTTTTATTAGAATTCAAACCATCTGAAAACTGGATCTTGTACTTTTAGCCCCAACAGTGTTCTGAGATTTTTATGATTTAAAGTCTCTTTTCCACAACTATGCCAAAATAGCTGATATTATTTGATATTTTCTATTTATTCTTTGAAGTGTTCATGCATATATACATTGTATCACATCCTTACACACCTCCCACTTCAACTGTTCCAGGAGTCTCCATCATAGCTCACTGCAAACTTCAGGACAGACTTATTTATTTATCTATTTACTTATTTACTTTATAATTCATCCACCGAATTAGTTCTGCCCATACATGTATTAGTACATGTATTAGTGTGCAATCATCCACTGGGGCATGAGCAACCAACCAATGACCACATACCCAAAGGAAAAAAATTCCCTTACTTGGGCCATAAACTGTCAATATCTATCTCTATCTCTATCTCTATCTCTATCTCTATCTCTATCTCTATCTCTATCTCTATCTCTATCTATCTATATCTATATCTATATCTATATCTATATCTATATCTATATCTATATCTATATCTATATCTATATCTATATCTATATTTATATCTATATCTATGATGGCACATTCAGCTCAGAATTTTAGAAGTTCCAGGGGAAGTCACTATCTAAAGAGGTGCCCTGGCATATGGCTACAGGTTACGTCTACCAATGACAGGGAATCCCTATCAGACATACCTATCAGTGCAGGATGTCAGAAGCTAAACCAGGCCAGCTTTGCTCTATATGGAGTACTACTCAGCTATTAAAAACAATGACTTAATGAAATTTGCAGGCAAATGGATGGAACTTGAAAATATCATCCTGAGCGAGGTAACTCAGTCTCAAAAGAACGAACATGGTATGTACTCACTGATAAGCGGATATTAGCCCACAAGTTCAGAATATCTAAGTTTCACTTAACAATAACCGCTGGACTGAGAGT
>JAPYYD010004642.1:0-12902 GCA_028551405.1 Uromys caudimaculatus | reverse complement strand
TACACAATGGAGTACTACTCAGCTATTAAAAACAATGACTTAATGAAATTTGCAGGCAAATGGATGGAACTTGAAAATATCATCCTGAGGAGCGAGGTAACTCAGTCACAAAAGAACGAACAGGGTATGTACTCACTGATAAGCGGATATTAGCCCAAAAGTTCAGAATGCCCAAGTTTCACTTAACAGTAACCGCTGGACTGAGAGTGAGGTCCCAGATGGAGGAGTGAGAGAAGGGACTGAAGGAGCTGAGGGAGTTTGCAGTCCCATGGAGGGAGCAACAGTGTCAACTGGCCCGACCCTCCCCCGGTCCTCCTGGAGGCTGGACCACCAACCAAAGAATACACATGGAGGGACCCATGGTTCAGATCACATATGTGGCAGAGGATGGCCTTGTTGGCCATCAGGGAGAGAGGAGAGGCCCTTGGGCCTGAGGCGTGTTAGAGGCCCCAGTAAAGGGGAATGTCAAGGTGGGAATATGGGAGCGGGTGGGCAGGTGGGTGGGAGCTGGAATACCCTCATAGAGGTGGAGGAGGGGGAGGGTATAGGGGATTTCCAAAGAGGAGACCTAGAAAGGGGGAAACATTGGAAATGTAAATAAAGCATCAAAAAAAAAAAAAAAGAAAGAAAAAAAAATCATGAGAGAAACATATGCAGAGACACATATATTTGCACACACAGGAATCCCGTAAAAACAAAAATAAACAAATGAAAGAAGGAAAGAAAGAAGAAAGAAAGAAAGACCCAGACACCAGGGATGTGAAAAGCTCCCAGAATCCCATGGAGATGACAGTAGCCAATATGCCCAACAGTGGGGAGATGGAACCCAAAGAGACCACCTCTAGTAGGTAGACATGGCCCCCAGTTGAGGGATGGGGTCACCCACTCATCTCAAAATTTTGAACCAGAATTGTTCCTGTCTAACAGGAACAAAATTGGAGGGACGAAATAGCAGGGACAAAACTTCCTAGCTTGTGAAGTAAGGAGTAAGTGAAGTACATATCCATTTCGATAATGACAAATCTTCCATTTGGCAGTATGCTGTGGTTTTAAATACATCTAAAATAATGCTAGTCTGTGCAATGCAGAGGAGGTCACTAGACACACATGCTCAGTAATCACTTGAAATGTGTCTAAGGAGGAATTGAATTCTTAATTTGGTGTAAGTAAAATTTAATTGAATTATTTAATTAGTGTGTGTGACATATGTGTGTCACTATTAGTTGTCAGAATGGATGACAAAAATGTAGCTTATTATATAATTTTAATTATTGAATTGATTTCAGGAAAATCAGTTACTGCTTTGTTATTAATTCATGAATAAAATTTGAAACTCTTCTAGGTTGGTAATGAGAATGGTAAGGCATTGGATAGTTTTAAAACTAAAAATAAGGCAATGGAAAATTACTCAATTTTCAAAAGGATCATCAGCAAAGATAAGAACGTGGATTCAATTCCCTGAACCCATTTTTATTTTTAAAGCTGAGCGTGGTGTACTGCTAAGTACATATAATCCCAACACTTAGGAGGTCATGGCAGGCTGATTCATAGGGCTTAATGGTCAGCCAGCCAGCCTAGCCTACTCAATGCAGTCTAGGACGAACACATGTCCTGTCTTAAAGAAAAAGGTAGATGGTACCTGAAGAACTATACTTGAGGATGGCCTCTGGCCTCTGGGCTCTACATACAGCTACAAACCTACATACATGAACACATAAACACACACACACACACACACACACACACACACACACATACACACACACACACACACTATGGAGAGAGAAAGATGATAGGTAGATAGATAAATAGGTAGATAGATAGACAGACAGACAGATAGAGGAGAGGAAATGATGTAATTCTATCAAATTTTCATGATGTTTAAGACCATTTTAAAGTTAAAGAAAAAAGATTTGAAAATGAAGTCTCCTAGTTTTAAATTTGGTTTTCAATTCCAGCTGATTTTTCATGCGTAGCAACTTGTCTGTCTTTAGAATGTTCCAGCTTCAGTCAGCTAGAAGAAATTTCCTCACCATGTTTTCTCCTCACAGTAACTTGCCTTTACTTTGTTACGTTTAATTATATCTCCCTTGAAGGCAGATGGAAGTGAAAACATCAAGTAAACATGTCCCACTTCAGGACTGTTCTTCCCCAAAAGGTATAATTTGTAACTTAATAAACATAACCACATTGTGATTTAATTAACAAATCAGAGCAGCAAACAAAATACTAAATCTGTGATTTATTTTAATATGATGGAGATGGCAGATCTCTTTCAGATGAGAGTTTGGAGAGGAGGCAAATCAAATGTAGCTGGCCTTAGTGACTACATATGCTGGCATGCCAAAACAAACACACATTGCTCTCCTGATGGAATGGAGACCTGGTTTTCACAGACAAAAACTTCCTGCCTGCTAATATCCTTAGCCATCAATTCCAGATGCTCAGCTTCTCAGGAACTGGACCACATGTTAACACTGCGTGATACTCATTACAGTAGCTGTTTCTGTATTAGCAACACCATGCAAAGGCTGTCAGAAACCACAGTAAAGACAGACATATTTTATAGTAAATTTTATCATATGTGGAGTTTCGTATTCTCTGTAAATAGTCAGAGTGATTTAAAAAATCTCTGAAATATTTCTGCTCTTGGTAAAAACTGTCAAGAGATTTCTCTCCTCCACTTACTTTCCATCCATTGCAGGTAAGGATGCCATTAAGTGACGTCAAACAGCATGATTCAGGGAAGTAGGCAGCTGAGAGCCTGGCTTCATATGCCTCAGGGTACAGAAGGTCAGTTTAGTCACTGACTTTGGTAGAATTATAAACTATAGGTCTGGTTCCCAAAGAATATGGATAGAAATTCTGAAATTTTGTGATTTTTCTCTTTCATACCTGAGAGTCACAGAAGTGACTGTTACAGAGATCCACAACTGGCCAAAATGCAGAGATAATTGATCACAGATTGTCCAGATCAAAATGATATATCTACAGCAGAAGCCCTACTGCCATTGTTCATGGAACAATGTGAAAATGGGGTGGAGGAATTATAAGGATCAGAGGGCCAGGATACTTGTTTGCTAGAAAGCATCTTTTAGACAAGTCAGGGAAGCTGTGCCCATAAAAGTCTCAACAGTATAGTTGCCAGAATAAGACCTCTATAATAAAAACACCAGTTGACATGCCAATATGGGTTGGGAAATTTCACTAGATCCCAGCCTGGATGAAGAGTTACAGGCCATCAGTGGCTGCTAAGAAGACAATTAGCCCCTTCCTGGAATAAAAGAGCTCCCTGATAAGTTATCCAATCTCAACTGGTCAACCCTAAGGACAAGTCTATAAAAGCAACGGTAAATGGACTATGTTGGATATAATGATAGATCTCCAGTCATCATTTATAAAATTCTCAAAAAGTAAGTTAAAAACATTTAAAAATGTAAAAGTGGAAAATAAAAGAACAAAATGGGATGAAAACACCACTCATTCAAGCAGCTGTCATGAGGAAGGAATTAGCCAAGACAGCAGAAAGGTTTGGTGACTGAGTTGGTATTTACATTTCTCTTTTGGTAACCTTCATAGTACCTTCCCATATCAAAGACACTAGAATGTAGGGTGAAGGTTATCATGTGGACACTAGCTCAAACTCTCCATCTTTAATGAATTAAGTGGGTGCTGTCTTCCACTAAGGAAGACAGTTTGTGAATAGCAAACAATTCTTTTGACAACATCTTGAGTTGTTAGGGATTTCCCTTTGGCCAAAAACTTAATTGGATGTAAACCAGTCCCAGTACTGGAAGCTTCATTTGGTGACAAGAGATGGCCAGTTGTGACTCTAACTCCTTCATTATTTGAAAACTTCATTTGGATCAGCTTCATATATTTTAGAGAGTTTCCACTGCACTAGATTTCCGTATCATCCCTCAAATGTCACATAATTTTAGTTGTCTTTTCTTGAATTCCCTATCTCAACCTCATCTTCCCTTCTCCTGCAGAATGAATTTTTCTAGTTTCATGCATTTGCTTGCAAAGCTTGTGGGCATAACCAACCAATATCTGCTTTGACTTAAGGGTGACTTCAGGAGATCTTGAATACTTCAGCACATATTCAACACTGCTTGGGTGACCCAAACCCAGAGACTAGATCGCTTAGAGAACAAGAATAAAATAAAATACTTCTTGTATAAAAAAAGTAGAATAAAATGAGTCCTAATGACATTCTGTTATGCTCACAGATCAGGGCCTTAGTCAGTCATCATCAGAGAAGCTTCCTCCAAGTAGATGGGAAAAAATGCAGAGACCCACAGCCAGACATCACACACACACACACACACACACACACACACACACACACACACACACACACACACACACACTCACTCACAAACACATGAACAGAGAGAGAGAAAGAGAGACAGAGAGACAGAGACAGAGAAACAGACCAACCTTGGGACCCACAGCTCTAAATGGGATGTCTCTATTAAATTCCTTCCAGAACAGCTCATGGAAACCCACAGAAGAGGAAACAGAAAGAGTGGAAGATCCAGGGGTGGATAGTGGACATCAGCTCTCTAAGTAAACTGAGCAAAGCTCATATGAAGTCTCAAAGACTGAAGTAGCAAGTACAGGATTGACATAGGTCTGCACCATGTCCAATGGGTATATATCATAGCTTTAGTTTAGCGTTTTTGTAGGACTCCTAAGTGAGTGAACATGTGAGTATCTAATTCTTTTGACTTCTCTTGGCCTCTTTTCCTTCTGTTGGTGTGCTTTGTCCAACTTCGTTGGGATGGCTTTAGTTTTATCTTATTACATCTTATGTTCAACATGTTTAGTTGTTATCTCTTAGAGCCTGTTCTTTTGCAATAAAAGACAGAAAGAGAATGGATTTGGATGGCAGAGAAGGGAGGGAGGAACAGCGAGGAGTAAATGGAGGGGAAACTGTAATCAGGATATATTTATGAGAAAAGAATTTATTTTTAATAAAATGGAAAAAATTTGAAAAAGTAAAAATGAAATAAAGGGTTGAGAGTGAGACTCCAGATGGACATAACAAGAGGAACACTTGGGCATGCTGAAAGCATCAAACTTGCAAACTAACAGACTGCAGCATGGTCTCAGAGTCAGAGTTGTATATATATATTGGATTAAATTATTAGGAAGCTAAATTCAGGTCATAATACATGCTGCTTTTGAAAGACAAAGCTAAAATTCCATTTTCATTTGAAACACATCAGAGAAGCAGAGGAAGTTTTACCTGGGGTTAATTTTGCCCCCCTCCCCCAATCTGAAAAGTGATTTGACACTATATGGAGATGTCTTGTTGAAACACCTGGTATAGATGGTTTTACTTTGTCTAGACAGTAGAGGCCAGATGTGTTGCTTAATATCCAAAGAAGCCTGGTATAGATCCTCACAATAAATAATTAGCCAGCCTAAATTATGGCACAAAACCTGAGAAACTCTACCAGTAGACATCTAGTAGATCTCTATGGAAATGTGCTATATTTCCTAATGGTACAGTCAATTTTGTTGCCCTTTAAGAAAAGGGAGCAATAAGAAGAGAGATACAGCATAAAAGGTAAAAAATTAAAATCTACATTTAGAAGACATTTGTCCCTGTGATAAATTGCCGAGAATTCTTCCATGTAAAAGTATCTTTAGCTTAACTGTGTGGATCATTCATCACCCAAAATACAATTTATGTTGAAGTGGCTCACTCAGATCCCAGATAGTCCCACTAATCTAATGAAGTAAATTCTTAAAACAGCAAGTATCTGCTAAAATGCTGGGTCAGCTCTGACTGTTAAGAGTAGGTCCTCTTAGTCATTGACTTTCGGAGCAAACAAATACGCATTCACACACACTCATAAAAATGTGTGATCACACAGACAGTATCCTTACTAACTAATTAAAATAAGCCTCAAAGATTTGAAGAAATGTTTATTTCTGATGCAACTGGCACATTATCTGAGATAATTTTTAATGTGATTTAAAGTAGATTCATTATTAAAGTACACAGAGTGAAGGGAAGACAAAGAGAAAGGTATGAAAGAGAGAAGGTCTTAATATTTAGTGACTTGAAGGCTGATATAAAATGTCACCTTAATATATTTATGAGGACACTACTAAAAACAAACTACTAGGATCAATTTACAAGTTTCTGTTTTCCTTTTGTAATTCAGTTGTATACAGTAAAGAAAAGAAGGAACATATCGATTGACCTGGTCATGAGTAGTCAAGCAGATAAATCATACGAAAGGTAGAATGACTCTATAAAGCAGTAACCTGAATTAAATCCTTTAAATATGTCTTTATTATGAATTAGTGCCAAATACTTAGAAAGCCAAAAACTTATAAACATAAAAACGAGTTTGGTTACTTTAGGTACTTTTCTTAAGGGAAATTCTTTTAAGAGTGCAGGGCCACCTCATGTGTGCTCTCTGTATTACCATTGTGCACAGAACACTGCTTTAGTCATGGAGATGCAGTGATAATGGACTCTGCTCTAAGGAATGGAAGAAATCCATGGTCTCACTAAACAGAGAGCAGATAAAGTGTAACAACTTTGTGACATGACAGTACTCAAGAAGTCCCCATGAAGAGACAACAGTAGCTTAAGAGAGGGAATACTTAGCAAAGACTTGAAACATTTCTAAGAAGGCCATGTTCTGTAATTTAAGTTGATTTCAAACAGGGTAGGGGAAAAGGGAAGGATATTTGGGGCAGAGGGAAGAAGAAAATGCAAATGTTTTAATGTGGCAAGAGTGATGAGAACAGAGAAGAGCAGTGATATAGAGGTTACCAGGGGGCAGATAACCATGCAACTTAGTCTCAGTTACACTGCAAGATCAAGAAGACGACTTTTAAGCCTTAGAATATACTGTGATCAGAGCCTTTTCAGAAAGATGCTTGAGAAGAACATACAGGAGCAGTAGAAGGTCAGCAGTATCAATTGCAGTATAAACCACATTGTCTAGACAAAGGTAATCGTCTAACACTGAGAATAACGGAGCGATTTTGAAAATAATTAGGTAGAAAATGGACACAACTTTATGGTTACTTACATATGAGAGGCAGTGGAGAAAAGGCATGAAAAATGATTTCTATCTGTTTATTTTACAACATGGGTGATGTAATATCACCACTGAAACTGTTGTAAAGTTGGTGAGGAAGATGGGGTTTGTGAGAGAAAGATTTTCATTGGTTATAGTGGACTTGCAGTTGGGTAATGATTGCCCTTAAAGTTTCCTCCTTATATAGTAAGATAGCTTCAATTGTCAGACATCCTAATGCTACCCAATTAGGTCATATTTATGAGAATGGCTACTATGTTAACTGGACATTCAGTTTTAAACATGAGTCATGCAAACAAATTTCTGGGGCAGTATTTCAGAAGTATCAACTCAATAATTCTAACATCATCTTGCAAGCAAAATAACTGCGTGATAAATACATCCTAACTTCATACACACACACACACACACACACACACACACACACACACATATATAAACTTACATAGGGTGCTTCTAAGAAATGATACATAACACAGCAAAAATTTATGCATTTAGATTTTGCTTTGCATAATTCAATATTTGTATAAGCAAACATGCTCACTGATTTATACATATATATGTGTATATATATATATACCAAATGACCTTTTATTTTCATAAATAAAATTTAAAATGTAATTTTTATATATTTTTTACTTTCTTGTTATAGTGAAACATTATTTTACTATTTCTATTCTAAAACTATTTCTTGACTCAAGCTAATGCAAAGTAAAAAATATTATTTTGCTTCAAAATAAATTATTGTTTGTTGTTAGTTAGGAGTGATAGAGGCTAATGAGGTATGTGTTTGAATTCTCAAATCTTAACCAATAATGCTAATTGTGTACTTTAATAACAACACAAACCATGTTTTGCTGTTCTATGAAATTTAAGATCTTATTACAATTGCAGCAAGCCCCCTCATGTTGTTAATAGTGTTTAAGTTAGGAACTATCTAAAAAAGAATAATGCACAGGAAATGTCTTCCTAATTCTGAGTAAAAATGCCTATTTTCCCCTTAGGTTTTATCCTTGTGTTTTGATAAACCAAACTAAACTAACTTTCTACAGTATAAAGTGACATATAAAGTCATATCATTATGATTTAAATATTCCACCAAGACTCAGTATGATTCAAATTTCAGAAATGCCACTCTTTAAACAATCTGTCATTTTCAAACCTTAAAAAGTGTTATGGCTCAGCGGAGGGCATATGTGACTCACGCAACTGCATGTATGGTCACATGTCTCCCTTTAAATCCAATTCAAGGAAAATGTAAAAATCTCCAAACACAGCAGAAATTGTGAATTAATAAGAATGCAATTAAATCTCTTTCTGTGGCATAAACTGTTCCTGTGCCTTAATAAAACAAGATGTCAGCATCGTGAAGGTCAAAGTTTCTTGGCATCAAATAGATCAAGTGCTGAATTGTTTATATTCATGTTAGAAAAGTGCATTGCTCTAAAAATGTTCTTGTAATCTGCAGAATTTGACACCGGAAATAACATTTTCTATTTAATTAAGGTTGAGGAGGCATTTATAGATAGACACCAATAGATAGCTGTATTTTTATAGTGCATCTACAGTGACCTTCACTCTCCTTTGCAATAATTTCCCTGCAATTGAAACATTTGGTAAAGAACGATATTTGTCAATAGATTCACTCCTTCCAATTGCAGCTTGGCTTTGACCTTCATAGTCCAAGTGAGATCATTTGTTGAGTTTGTGACTACTTAATTTTTTTCTAGATTTGATTGACCTTAACATTTTCACCATAAACATTGTCTCAACTATAAGCCAAGATTTTTATTTTTTATGAAGAATAGGAAGTTCACTATGGAAATGAATCCAAGACACCTCTCTAATATTACAGGAAACTCCCTTGCCCCAAATATTCTATCACCATTTCAATGACGTGTGGGTATAGGCCTCAAATCTGCTTACTTTACTTTTCATCTGCCAAACTTTCCAGGTTTATTAAGCCGCTCATAGCAGCTGATGCCCTTCCCTTGGAGTTTCCTGGGTGAATAACTGTTGTCTTACCTGTGATGAGCTTCTCCTCGGAGTTTCCTAGGTGGAATGACCTCTTTCTTACCTGTGATGTGTTTCCCCTGGCAGGTTCCTGGATGAGCGACCCTCGTCTTAAATGTTTGACTTTGCTGTTCGTGTTCCATTCCAAAGAAACATTTTCTGCTTCTTTGTGCTTTGGTCCTGATGGAAAGATGGTTTAATTAAAGACACTTCCTGCCTAGCACCCTGGTCCAGTGCTTATTCTTGCTGTGGAATTTGATAAATATACAGAGGAATCTTTAGCACAGAGAAACCCCGCCAGTTTCTGTGAGGCTGTATTCCTAAGTTCATATGTGTGAATAAGGATCACAGGAACATCTCAAGAGTATTACGAACCTGCTAAGATACTCATTGCCATTCTCTTTAGGTCTTAAATTACAGAGGAAAATAAAGACATCCACAGAACTCAGTGAAAATGTTACCCCACAGACCATGATCCATAAGAACTGATAATGAATCTTTAGAGTGGACATGATTGGCTTTATATTTTTGTGCAGTTATCTTCCAATTCTTGTGAGTATTTAATTCTAGCAGTGCCAATAGTAGGACTGAAAGGGAAGGAATTGGGAGGAGTGGGTCTAGACCCCCACCATGTCTAAGAGCTGTTGGGACTTCATACTCTTTGCAATTAGTTTTATTGAAACCACTATTACTTCAGATTAAAGGAAAATTATGATTTAGAGTGTGATATGACTGCCCAACACATGCTGTTCTTTATTTGATATCCATAAAGCAAAGATTTCTGTAAGGTTCATCTTGAGCTATCAGCTCCATACATGACTGTACAAATGCCTGTTTACAGAAACAACTATTGGCTCCCTAGAAACAGGAAGTCTAAATATCCCTCTGGTTTAGTTTTAACATCTATAATGCAGAGATAACAGTAGCATTAATTACAAGGACATGCAATAAGAACTAAGTAAGACCAACATTTCACAGGTGCTCATACTTTTTGGAATTCTTGTGGTTATTCATTATTTTATCATTTGGAAATTTAAAATTATACAGACTTCTCATTACTGAGTTCATCATTTTCATGAACAGTAAGGAAATGACTCCAATGTTAATAAATATCTAAAGCAGTGGTTCTCAACTTTCCAAAGATTGAAACCTTTTAATACAGTGCCTCCTGGAGTGGTGACCCCCAACAGTAAACTGATTTTCGTTGCTTCTTTGGAACTATAATTTGCTACTGTTATGAAGCATAAGGTAAATATCTGATATGCAAGATATCTTATATGTGACCCCCAAAGAGCTCGTGACCCTGAGGATGAGAACCACACAAGGAAGAATTTTTACCTGTAAGGTTTCAGAAAATAAGAAATATTGTAAATATGAATGTTTGTAGTTTTTAAAGCTTCACTACACACACCAACACGCAGATATACACACAGACAGACAGACAGACAGACAGCGTGCGTGCGTGCATGCACATACACACAAACGCATGCACACACGCAAAAAGCCATTTATCCTGTTAAAAGATTTGTATGAAAAAGTTTATAAGCATTTTCTAGAGGCTTTACCATGAATATGTTCTTTTAGTTCTTTTTGTAAAACTTGAAGTCCATCTGATTACTTGAAAACTGTGCCGTTGTTTGCATTGTTTCAGCCCCTGCAGTGTTGCTTGTACAGAAATACATTTGGATTTATGTCTTTTGCCTTTTCTGAAGCATGGTACACAGAGCTGCTACAGGAAATGCATTATCATCTGTAATTGTAAAATTCATGTCAAGCATTCATTCTTCTGAGGATTCCTAGGAGAAATTTCTTTCAATGTCCAATCATAGGAAGAAACTAGATTTTTTGGAGCAAATGGTTGCGTTTGTCTTATAGCTGCAGTGAGTTGAATGCTGCATAGATTTCTCCTTTGCTTTGGTCCCTATGGAGCTATACTGGTCAGGAATTGAGAAATACGAGATAATAGAAGACAACAATCTCTATTTTCCTAGCAGGAAGGATTGTGATTTTGAGAATTAGAGGTTAATACATTGCTGGAAATCTCTTTGTGGGTTATGAGGATTGTCACTACAGTTCTCCACCTGAAGAAGCAGAGTAATTCTCAGAGTCAGTGGAAAGATTACGTAAATTCCAGCTCTGCCTTGTTTCCAGGAACTACAGGTTTTGCTTTGAATACTCTTCCAAATCCCATGTGCCTGTCTCCCCTTTGCAGAGAGGTCGGACAGTATGAGTAATGGATCATGAGAAGTACATATTAAAATTCCCCTGTGGAATACACAGAAGAATTAACAAAAGCCAATGTTAAGGCCAAATTGATCAAGAAAATTGATGACAACTAAACACCTAATTAATGTTTCTTTCTTCTAAAAAAAAAAGATCAAATTGTATGAAGTTTGTCTTATAACTGTGTACAGTTTTGGTCATAGTTTTATAGCTGAATTCACCTTATTTTGCAATTTGATTCATGTGTTTCAACACTATATGTGACAAAATGCTTAAGCAAACAACTCAAAAAGAAACGAAAACATTTTGATTCATGGTTGCCTTTCCTTTGTTTCTGTGATAAAGTAGTGCATTATAATAGAAGCACGTATAGGGAAAATCTGTTAATTTTTGTGCTAGTGTGGGTGGGGCAGGAGATGAGATAATGAGACTGGTTTGGGGGCTGACATATTTTTTAGGGCACACCCTTGTGACCTAACTTCTTCTATTACCTATTTCCTATACGCTCCATCACTACTTATTGGCACCTCTGGTAGGAAGTCAAGCCTTCAATATATGGGGTTTGGGTGACCCCTGTTATTCCATCATGGTATCGTTAGCCTATCATTTTTATCTCATTATAATTGTTTCCATAGTCCATCCAAATGTATTTGTTTATTTGGAGACCATGTTTATTTAAGCAGTCAAGCTGAAGTTGAACTCATAATTCTACCGGGAATACAACTATGTACCAACATCCCTGGCTCATATCAGCTCTTTGAAAAGAAAACATACCATGGAAACATCCCAGAGTATCCATGGAGAATAACCTTCTCCAGCTGGTATCCCCAAGCATATTCACAAGTCACTTATAGAAAAATGCCATGGGATTTGCATCTTATCTATCTGTAGACTTTAAATCATCTGTAGGTCACTTGCAACATTTAGCACAAAGCGAATGCTTTGTAAATAATTATTGTGTTGTGTTGTTTAGGAAATAATGGCAATAATGTATGTCCCTAAGTCTATATTCAATGCATATATCTTTTCTTTTATTTTTGCAGTGTTGAAAATTAAATCTACTGCCCCCTGCATATTAGGTATCCACTCCAGCACTGAGCTATATTCGCTGGCAGCAAACATACATTTAAAAAGCCTTTGATCCACAGTTTGTTGAAACTGCAGATTCAGAGCCTGTGGGTATTGAGAGCCAACTCCATGAATAAATATTTAGTTGTGAAAAGTAACTGAAAGAAAGAGTTGTGAGAAATGTGTTTCTAAAACAACCTAGTGCACATTAAAGGTAACTATCAAACGAACACAGGTAGCAGAAAAGAAATAATAGTTACCATGCCCTTTTACTAAACTTCACCTAACATAGTGGTTTTTAACCTATGGTTTGTGATCCCTCTTTGGGGATGGCATATCAGATATCCTGAACATTAGATATTTTCATTATGATTTATAACAGTAGCAAAATTATTATTTTTTTTTCCATTTTTTATTTTTTATTTTATTTTATTTTATTTTTTATTTACATTTCCGATGATTCCCCTTTTCTTTGGAAACCCCGTGTCCCCTCCCCCTCCCCGCCTCTGTGAGGGAATTCCTCCT
>JAPYYD010004640.1:0-12904 GCA_028551405.1 Uromys caudimaculatus | reverse complement strand
AGAAGAATGCATACCTAGAGAAGACCAGACAGAATGTCACCTTTAAAGTCCCAGACCTACCACCTGATACTTGCAGGTCTGCTTGCTCTCAGCATGATGAGTTCATCTTTACACAGTAGGTGTTTTCAATATATCTGTGCAAAGGTTGAAGACAACCATCTCTATCCAGACACCTCATTGTTGACAGGGTCTCTTGGATTATCCTTCAAGTGTCTCACTCTGGACACATTTCTATTGAGTAGTCCAATAATTCTAGAACCTTCTATACATAAGGGTGAAGTCCTTTCATTAAGAATTCAGAAATATTGTGTGAGGGATAAAGGACTTTTTCAAGGTTCAGCGATCATCCATTAGAATCTAAGCTTTTCACAGCCCACACCCTTGGACAAAGAGTGGGAAAAGCATTTTCTTTCTTCTTAGTGCTGGTTCCTGACAATAGTCTACACAAGAAACAGGCTCAGAGAGAGAGAGAGAAAAAGAGAGAGAGAGAGTCAGAGAGACTAAGAGATAAAGAGAAAGAGACAGAGAGAGACAGAGAGAGACAGAGACACCAAGAGACAGGGAGAGAGAAAGGGAGAGAGAAAGGGAGAAACTCAGAACCAACAAGAAGGTCTGAGTACTATGGTCTTGGAGATGCTCTCTCACCTCATGAACAGCAGGTCCAGCACTTGTAACGGTGTGACATCTCTACATGTGGACAGAAATGTAGAGACAAAGAAGAGGTACCCTTCTGGCAGTGAAGGCACCAGGTTGTTCTCCAGTTTATCCACAGTCTTTGGACTGATGTGTGCCTCTCTAGAGGGCTCCATCACGTTCTGGGGTGCAGAAGCATTCTCACCCTGAGGAAAGATACATGTTAAATTCTCAAAAGCGCACAGGTCTGCAACATTCTGTTGGTTCTTTTCCTTCCAAGTTTTCTTGAAATATTACTCTGCCAAACACAGAGAAAAACACCAAATGATTACCTGGACTGTGTGGTCCTGGTCTTGGCTGACCTTGGTGAAGATTTTTCCCTTTCGGGAAAATGGCCACAGACGTTGAAGGCAAGAATGAATCCTGAGCCTCCAGACACTACCACGACCTTGCCTTTTGTCTTTCTTGAGGCCTGAGCCTCGAGTAGTCCGAAGACAGCAAGAGAACATCCTGTCCTCTCTACTGTCTCTGACAAGTGAGCTTGTTGGTCATGGTCTAACCAGTGGGTTGCCTGGTTACCAAGATTCTGCATTGTTAGGTCATGGTCAAGAGCGCGGGCCCATGCCTGTCCCTTCTTCAACAGGACTTTCTTAAAGGGCTCCTACATCCCCTCCCACTTCCCAGGGGCACAAATCAACACAGGTATACTTGTGTTTCCCATTCCACTGCTCCTAGAGTTATCTGGTTATAGTCAGCACCTAAACTTTGCAATCTGAGTTGAAATTTATCTGTAACCCTAATCATGAACTGGGCACTAATGAGCCCAATTTACCATAAACCATAGCCCTGTTTCCTTACATTTATGTGACCTTGTATGTGTTCAGTGTGGAATGAGAGGACATGCATACCTATGACAACCAGCAACACCACAGTGTCAGTGTTCATGCATAGGAATTGTTTTTCCTAGAGTCAGTTTTCTTTTTGCTCTTCTAAGTGGTCTGTGCTCGAAAGTCATTCACTCTTCGTCTCCTGGCCAGCCTTCTTCTTCACACAGAATATCTGGGTCAATGTTTATCAAGCTTTGATTTGAGTCTTCCATGTCATATGGAAGTTTTGAGACTTCACCTGGTAGCATGGTAACTACGAAGTAACCCAATCTCTTGTTGTACCAGAGAACGAATTAGTGAATAGGGAAAAGGAAATGGTATCAACCCACTTTTTTATGGAGATTCATGTACATTCAACTATATGGTATGAAAAGTATTTTTCATTTTTCAGAATATTTTATTATAAATATATGCAAAGATGAACAGTTTTGAGATTAAGAGAGCCTAAGATTTAGGGGAACGTGTAAAGCTTGTTTGCATTAACTGAAACAAAATTTACCTAGTATAATTCTTACCACTTTAAACTGAAACATTCATTGTGTTCATGGTGCTGTACAACAACTGTATTCACCCCGCACATGTTGTAATTATCCAACACAGAATGTATTGCCCATTAACAAGTCATCTTCCAACCTCTACTTCTCCTATGTGATGACAATAACTGATATTTTTCTTTATTTTCTGTGAATTTAAGCATTCTACATTTATTTTCATATGGATAAATGCTTATGTTCTTCAGATTTTTATATTTACATCCTAACCATCAATTTGATGGTAATGGAGAGAGAGAGAGAACGAGAGAGCGAGAGAGCGATAGAGTGAGAGAGCAAGAAAGAGAGAGAGAGAGAGAGAGAGAGAGAGAGAGAGAGAGAGAGAGAGACAGCGCTTTGTGGCAAATATGCTTAAATGTGGGGTGCTTGATAGGAAGGTGGGTGGGGTCAAGGCATGAATGTGGAATCCTCAGAAATGGGATATATGTTCTTTGAATTGTGCTCTTCCTTTGCTCTGCAAAATGAAGACACAAAGGAAGATGAAAGATAAGCCAGAAAATGGACGTTTATCAGGCACAGGATCGTAGCTACATCATTAAATTTTTCCTTTAAATTCCATGTGGTGATGTAGTGGGAGAATTTTGTCATAGATAGAGTTAATGTTGAACTTTCTAACATTCTGTAAGCAATTAAAACATGGAACACAATCAATGAAGAAGTATTTCACTGCTGGAAAACTAGATAGTGAGGAATATAGAGTCTGCCTGAAGGGAATCAAAGAGAAGAGATTAGTAATGGCCCGGGATACTCAGACAATTTTTATGGATTTTAGAGCTCCTTTCTAAGAAACAGATTTTCAGCCAGAGTGTAAGTAAATCCAGTAGAACTGTGGTTCCAGTGAGTTGAGACTATCGAGATAAGAGTTTATTGAGACACAGCCGGGCAGTGGTGGCGCATGCCTTTAATCCCAGTACTTGGGAGTCAGTGACAGGCAGATTTCTGAGTTTGAGGCCAGCCTGGTCTACTGTCTCAAAAAACCAAAAAAAAAAAAAAAAAAAAGAGTTTATTGAGGCTAGAGAGATGGGTCAGCATGTGAGAGCCCTGACTGCTGTTCCAGAAGTCTTCCAGATGTCTTCAATTTCCAGCAACCACATGGTAGTTCACAAACATCTGTAATAAGGTGTCCTCTCCTGCTGAATCTAAAGATAGGGACAGTGTATCATACACATAAAATGAAGAAATAAATCTTAAAAGAAAAAGTTCATGGATATTGACGTAGCTTAATTTTATAGGAGAGGAATAAGTAGAGGTCACCCAACAAAATCACAATAACAACATCTGCAGAGTGTTTATTTTACGTTGGTGCCATTTTATATGTGTATGATGACCCACCTATCATGGCTGGAAAATGAATGATCAGAAGACTTTAATTGAACAACTGGCCAAACACATTGGGATGACGGACTCTCCAATTCCACATAAGTATTCTATAGTCATGATTGAATAAGTAGGAAAGACAATAAACAAACCAGTGGGAAACCTCACTAGTAGAGCTAAACTGTCCTGGATACTAAATTTCAATTTGAATAGAAGACATACATGAAACACACTTAATAGGACAAAACAGAAAAAATAAGAATGGGAAACGATCTTTACTAATCTCACATCTGATAGAGGGCTAATATCCAATCTATACAAAGAACTCAGGGATTTAGACTCCAGAAAACAAAATATCCCTATTAAAAATGGGGGTCAGAGCTAAACAGAGAATTCTCAACTGTGGAACCTAGAAGGGCTGAGAAGCACCTAAAGAAATATTCAATAACCGTAGTCATCAGTTATATGCAAATCAAAACAACCCTGTGATTCCACCTTACAGCAGTCAGAATGGCTTATAAGAAACACTCAGGTGACAGCAGATGCTGGCAAGGAAGTGGAGAGAGAAGAACACTTCTCCATTGCAGGTGGAATTGCACGCTGGTACAACCACTCTGGATAACAGTCTGGCAGTTTCTTAGAAAATTGGAAATAATACTACTTGAGGACCCAGCTATACCACACCTGTATATATACCCAGAATATGCTCAATCATATATTTAGGACACATGCTCCTCTCTGTGTCTAGCAGCCATATTTATAATAGCCAGAAGCTGGAATCACCGAGATGTACTTCAACAGAAGAATTTGTACAGAAAATTTGGTACATTTAGACAATGGAATATTAGTCTGCTATTAAAAATAATGAATTCATGAAACTTGAAGGCAAATGCATGGAACTTGAAAATATCATCCTGAGTGAGGTATCTCAGCCACCAAAGAACAGACATGATATGTAGTCATTGATTACTGGCTAGTAGCCCAAAAGTTTGGAATACCCAAGATTCAATTCACAGACCATATGAAGCATAAAAATGAAGACCAAAAGGTGGGTGCCTCACTGCTTCATAGAAGGGTGAACAAAATACTCACAGTAGGAAATATGGAGACAAAGTGTGGAGCAGAGACTGAAGGAAAGGCCATTCAGAGACTGTCCTTCCTGGGGGTTCATCCCATATACAGCCACCAAACCTGGATGCTACTGTAGCTCCTGGGAAGTGCTTGCTGATGGTAGCCTGATATTGCTGTTTCCTGAGAGGCTTTGCTAGATCCTGACAAATACAGAGGGGGATGCTCTCAGTCGACCATTGTATTGAGAGCAGTGGTCCCTGATGCAAGAGTTGGAGAAGTGACTGAAGGAGCTAAGAGTTTTACAGCCCCCAGGAGGGAGCAACCGTTTCAACAGGTCAGGCCCTCAGGAGCTCCTTGAGACTGGACCACCAACCTTGATATACACATGGAGGAACCCATGGCACTGGTGCATATGTGGCAAAGTAAAGCCTTGTTGGACATCACTGGAACGATTGGCCCTTGGGCCTGAGGGTGTTTGATGCCCCAGTGTAGGTGAATGGCAGGGCAAGAAGAATGGAGTGGTTGGGTGGTTGGGGGAGAACCCTCAAAGAGGCAGGAGGAAGGGGGATTGTATAGGGGGTTTCAGAAAAGGAGACCTGGAAAGGGGAAAACAGTTGAAATGTAAATAAAGGAAATATACAATGTAAAATAATTACATTTCACATTTCTAAATCTTGCATTCTGTTTGTTACTCCACATGGTAAACTATATCTATATTATACTCAGGAATTTTATTCTTACATGTATGGACAAATGGAATCACATATTCATACAAATGTTTGAATTCAAATGTTTATGGAAACATTATTCGTAATGCCTAGAAAGCAGAAAGTTGGAGGTTACTTATGGAAACAGAGCCAAGCAGTGGAGTTTGTATGCCTGATCTGGACTACACAGAAAAGTATAACTTCATTTCCTCCATTCCTATTCATTTATTTCCCATAGAGGCCATAGATTGTGCATGCATTCCTAAAGATTTTGGGACTTCTTGTCTTTTTCTTTAAAGTAACCAAGCCATTTGGTCATGTGGCTGATTAAAAATTGTCTGACATTCTCTCTTCATTTTCTCTGTCTTCCTCTTTGAAGTGATTGCTATTTAACTTGCCTAGCATGTTTTATAAAACACCCCTTTGACCTTGCTACTAAGGACTTTGTTACATAATTTTATTAGTGAATTTAAGAAACTGGAAGGACCATGTCTATTTATCTGATAAACCTGTAATATCTATCCATATGTGACTCCGGATTTTCTCATCAAGAATTATATGGGGTTAGCTCATATCTGCATAAAAACAGAAATTATGCTTATGATTCTATTCCTACCAGAATAGGAATGTTGGGGCTTCCCATGCCATTCAACAACACAAATATTTGGAGAATGGATGTCATAGTTCCATCGATTCACAGCAAGACAGTTTGCTTTGCTAGGTGCTACATGATATGCACGTTTTCATGACCTACCTTAAACAGAAATCTCATTACATCTATGCTTCCACTTGAATCCAGTCTAAATCCTTCAGCGTGAATTTTGTTCATTACTGTTGCATTTATGATTAGAGATATACCTAGAACATGGGGAGGTCAAAGACCGAGGAGAAAGTCAGGCAAGCTCAGGTTGAGTCTTCAGGAAATGGTCTTTGGAAAGCTGGAGAAGTGTTCACAGAAAAGCAAGGAACATTGTTAACAGATAGATAGTGGAACACATTCAGAGCAGCCACAGAATGAAGAGGATTGACATATGAGAATAACTCTCTCCCTGGGCTTAAGTGTTCAGCACTTGCTACCAGCACATTAGAAGAAGACACGTTTCCAAAAAGATTCTGCTGCTACAGTGGTTCCACAGCCTGAGAATTTGTGAAGGATTCTCGCAGGAAACTAGGACTAAGATAAGGGACTAGGCAGAAACCTATCAAAGAGAATACTCTGAGACTGGGAAGTAAAACCTTGAATCCAGTCTGAAAAATATCACAGGTGTGAACATCTGGTAGCAATCTTTAAAGAATATGTGGGACTTCCACAAGGGCCAGATAGGGACAGGCCCAACACTTTCCAATGGCGCCCATGAGCAATGGACCTAAGTGTGAACAGAACAGACTCTACTTGTGAAACATGGTCCATGGGGCCGTATTAGCACAGGATAAGGCATAAGACCATCAGATTCAGGGGTGAGCATCAGTCCACCTGTTGTAGAATTCAGGTAACCACTGGTGATCAGTGCAGTTAGTGTTACTCTCAACCTTCCTTGGTCAGAGAAGCTTCTGTTTGCAATATCAATTAATTCATGCAGTGATTCACAGCTCTTCAGTGTGTGGAAAATAAGTGGCTGTTTGGTGCTCAGTTTTAAGTGGAACATCTCCTTTACCTACTCCAAGGCTGCTACAGAATTCTGTCTTCTGGATACAGCATGGTTGTTGTACTCATGAACACAGTAGTGGAGACTTCGTTCACCAATAAATACTCGACGAGGACAGAGAGGGACGTCAGGGAGCTCCATGACTCCCTCAGCACGATGTGTAGTTAATGGCTGCTGAGGTTCAGCTAGTTATATTGCTCAGTAAGTGTTTAAATGTCCATTTCCTGTTAATAGCACCCAATCATGCTTATGAAAGCAACCCTCATTATCTGCAGTGGGATACACTGCATACGAGAAGACAAGATGATGGGAAGTTGAAGAAAAGAAAGGATTCAGCAGAAAGAAATGGTGGATAAGTAGATAATAGGCTGGTTCTGATCAAATACAAGTGCACGTACTTGAGAGCTTAAGTGTGTTCGTGTATGTGTGTGTGTGCATGTGTCTGTGTGTGTGGGTGTGTGTGTGTATGTGTGTGTGTGTGTGTGTATGTGTGTGTGTGTGTGATGAAAAACAGGCCATGAGTTCAAAACTAAACAAGAGGGCTAGCTAAATGGGAAGGTTTATAGGAAGGAAGGAATGGATTAATGATGTATTAATGTTTTTATTACAAAAGTTAACTGAATAACTTTTTAGAAACACACTTTAACAAAGATTTGTGTGTGGAGGCAAGTCTATACATGTAAGTTTCTAAAACATGGTTAAAGAAAATAACCTTAACTATAGAATAATGTGAATGGTGGCAATATGGTAGTTTCAGTTTTTGATTTGTTATTCTCATTTTTTTCTTCATGCTGTACACATATTTGGATTAGAATGAAATTTTTATCTTGTTTCTTACATGTGCTAAGTAATATTTCAAACATGTGCAAAGGTAGAGAGGAAAAGTGACATACTTCTCTTTGTTTACCATAGCATTTCAACAGTAGTCTGTACAGTTCATTGTACTTCATCCAAACAGTACCAGCTGTATCCTTCTCATTCCTCAATTCCATTTCATTAAAAAGAACAAATGCTGTCCTTCAGTCAAAGATTATCATCTACTGGATATCTCACTGACTACATGTAAATATATAAAGGAAATCAATGGTAATATATATCGAACTTCCATTAGGAAGCAAACGGAATGGAGGTGGAGTAGTTTGATCTTTTGTGATGAAAAATATGTATGTATTCTTTACAGAATACTTGAAATAAATATTAAATATAGAGAGATAATTGAATAAAAAGGCAAATTCTTTCCTATATTCAAGAGACACATACCAGTGAATTTTACATGACACAAGATTGATCATATAAACTAAGTGAAGAAACAATGACATAGAGTTTAGGAGATTGGAGGTCTATGAGTAATAGTTTCTAATTGTTTATGAGGATGAGCAGGGTATTTCACTAATTCTAATAATTACTATGAGCCTCTCTGTGCCTGCTTTTGTCTTTGCTACTGAAGCTTTAGCGGGAGCTCATTTCTGTATTTGTCAAGGCTCTTAGTTATGAGTGAAGATAACTTCAATACAAAATAACTCAAAGAAAAACACATAATGGCTTAAACAGCAATAAAGATGGGCTTGATTTCTGGTGTAATGTAAGTGTGAGTAGTTCCATCAATATCTGCACTCCCAAACTCCCCTCCTACCCTTGGTTCCTCTTTCTTCTATGTGGGCTTCTCTGTCATAGACGCCATCTCAAATGGTAATCCATGACATTTCCATGAACATATCCTCATTGCATCATGAGGAATTGTTACATGTACTGACTGACTTTGCTTCTAAATGTCCAGTCCTATTTCAGCATCTTGGCTTAAGACTCAATCAGCATCCTTAAAAGCCTATACAAAATTTATGAGTATGAATTAACTTTATAAAGTAATTTCTCCCTTTCCTCCCTGTCTTTCTTAACTTTTTATATATTTCATTGAATTTTCTATTTTTTCAGCATTTACTACATGCTTATTGTGTTCACATTCTATTTATTTCGTCTTCCCCCACCAACCAATCGCCTTCCAACCAAAAGTTTTCAAAAAAGATAAGGAAGACACTTCATACTCAGCAAAGGAAAAATCTTCCAAGATGAATTCTCAATTCTGAACACCTATGCCCCAAATGCAAGGGCACCCACATTTGTAATACAAATGCCACTAAAGGTCAAAGCACACATTGAACTTCACACAATAATAGTGGGAGATGTGAACACCCCACTATCAGCACAGAAAGATAATGAAATAGAAGCTAAATGGAGACACAATGAAACTAACAGAAATTAGGAGCCAAATGGATTTAAAAGATATATACAGAACATTTCCCCCTAAAACACAAGGATATACCTTTTTCTCAGCACCTGCTGGTAACTTCTCCAAAATTGACCATATAATCAGAAAAAAACAGGCCTCAACTGATATAAGAAGAATACAATAATCCCATGAATTCTACCAGATCACAATGGACTAAGGCTGTTCTTCAACAACAAAAACAACAACTACAACAAAAACAAAAATCAGAAAACCCACATACACATGGAAGCTGAACAACTCTCTACTCAATAACTTGGTGAAGAAAGAAAAAAAGAAAGAAATGAAAGACTTTTTAGAATTTATTGAAAATGAAAGCACAACATACCCAAACTTATGGGACAGAAGGAAAATGGTGCTAAGAGGCAAACTCTTCTCTGTGTGCCTCTAAAACAAACTGGAGACAGCATATACGAGCAGCTTAACAGCATACCTGAAAGTTCTAGAACAAAAAGAAGCAAATACACCCAAGAGGAGTAGAAGGCAGGAAATAATCACACTCATGGCTGAAATCAATTGAGTTGAAGAAATATACAAAGAATCAACAAAACCATGTACTGGTTCTTTGAGAATATCAACAAGATAGATAACCCTTAGCCAGAATAACCAGAGGTCACAGAGATAGTTTCCAAACTAACAAAATAAGAAATGAAAATGGAGATATTACAACAGACACTGTAGAAATTAAAAATCATCAGATGCTAATAAAAAAGCCTTTACTCAACAAAACTGGAAAATCTAGATGAAAAGGATGATTTTCTAGATAGATGCCGGGTACCACAGTTAAATCAGGATCAGATAAACCATCTAAACAGTGCCATAACATCTAAAGGAATAGAAGCATTCATTAAGTCTCCCAACAACAAAGAGCCCAGAACCAGATGGTTTTAGTGCAGAATTTTATCAGACCTTCAAAGAAGACCTAATACCAAAACTTTTGAAATTATTCCACAAAATAGAAACAGAAGAAACACTGCCTAATTAGTTCTTGAAGTCTCAGCTATGGTTACCTATGCCAAACAAATACCCAACTATGAAAGAGAATCAGCCCAATTTCCCTCATGAATATTGATGCAAAAATACTCATTAAAATTCCCCCAAACCAAATTCAAGAACATATCAAAACTATCATTCACCATGATATAGTAGGCTTCTTCTGAGTGACGCAAGTAGGGTTCAGTACATGGAAGTGCATCAACAAAATCCAGTTCATAAATTAACTCAAAAAAAAAAAAGATACAATTTGGAAAGTAGGTAGTCAAGATACCACTATTTGTAGATTATATGATAGTATACTTAAATAACTCAAAAAACCCAACAGAAAACTCCTACAGCTGACAAACAACTTCAGTAAAGTGTCTGGATACAAAACTAACTCAAACAAAGCACTAGACTTCCACTATTACAAGGATAATTGGGCTGAGAACAAAATTAGGGAAACAACACCCTTCATAAAAGTCAAAAATGATATAAAATATCTTGGTGTAACTCTAACCAACAAAAGAATGTATGACAATCAGGTACAGAGAATCTGATAAAAGAGAAAGTGGGAAAAAACCATGAACTCATCATCACCTGGGAACATTTCCTGAACAGAATGCCATTTGCTCATGCTCTAAGATCAACTATAGTCAAATGGGATCTAAAAAAATTGAAAAGCTTATGTAAGGAAAATTACACTGTCAGTAGGAGAAAACGCCATCCCAAAGGTTGGGAAAAGATGTTTAAAAGCCCTACATATGATACAGGGCTAATATCCAAAGCATACACAGTACTCAAGTAGTTAGACTCCAGAAATCCATTTAACCTTATTAAAAGTGGAGTAAAGAGGTAAATCAAGAATTCTAAAGTGAGGAATCTCAAATGGCAAAGAAGTACATAAAGAAATGTTCAATATCCTTAGTCATCAGGTAAATGCAAATCAAAATGACCCTGAGATTCCAGTTCACACCAGTAAGAATGACTAAGATTAAAAACTCAGGTAACAGCAGATGCTGTTGAGGATGTGGAGAAAAAGGAACACTCCTCCATTGCTGGCTTGGTTGCAGGCTGGTACAATGATTCTGGAAATCAATCTGGAAGTTCCTCACAAAATTAGAAATATTTCTACTTCTGGACCCATCTATACCATTCCTGGGCATCTATCCAAACAATAAACAGCATATACCAAGGACACATGCTCCAGTATGTTCATAGAACTCTTATTCATAATGGTCAGAAGCTGAAAACCATCCAGATATCCCTCAACAGAATAATGGATGCAGAAAATGTGGTTCATTTATACAATGGAGTACTACTCAGCTATTATAACAATGACTTCATAAAAGTCACAGTCAAATGTATCAAACTAGAAAATAATCATTCTGAGTGAGGTAACACAGTCACAAAGGAACACACATGGTATGTACTCACAGATGAGTAGATATTAACTAAAAAGCTTAGAATACCCACAGTACAACTCATAGACCGTATGAAGCTCAAGAAGAAGGAAGCTCCAAGTGTGGAGATTTCAGACCTACTGACAAGTGGGAACAAAATGTTCACAGGCAGTTGAGGGACAGAGGGACTAAGGTGCCAGGGAAGCAGGAGGTTCCCAGCATCAAAACAAGATGACATTGGTTAAAATACCCCACAAAGGGAAACTAGAAACTATAGCAATGATATTCAACGGTTAGGCATGGGCCCAGGTTGAGTGATTGGGCTACTCACTTCAAAAATATTAATCCAGTATTGCTTCTTTCTAAAGGAAATGCAGTAACAAACAGTGGAGCAGAGACTGAAGGAAAGGCCATCTAGACACTGTCCCACCTGGGATCCATCCCATCTGCAGATACCAAACCCAGGTACTATGGCTGATGCCAAGAACTGCTTGCTGACAGGAGCCTGTTATATCTGTCCCAGAGGTGCTCGGACAGAGCCTAACCGTGGCTCCAGCTGCATATGTAGCCGAATGTGGCCATATCTGGCATCCCTGGTACGGGAGGTCCTTGGTCCTGTGGAAGTTTGTTGCTCCAGTGTAGGAGGATGATTGGGCTGTGAGGTTTAAGTGGGTGGGCGTGTGAGTGTGTCAACACCCTCATAGAACCAGGGGAGTGGGTGGGATAGGGGGTTTGCTTAGGAGAACCTGGGAAGGGGTCAACATTTGGAGTTTTAATAAATAAAATAACCAATGAATGAAAAGGAATTGAATTAGTTTACAAACCTATCAATAGTAAGCTCTCTTCTAGGGTCTATGCCCTATCTGGCTACTGGTAGCTGACTAGATATACAGGATCAGGTATAATTACCTCCTACTAAACAGGTTTCATTTGTTTCTTTCTTTCTTTCTTTCTTTCTTTCTTTCTTTCTTTCTTTCTTTCTTTCTTTCTTTCTTTCCTTCTTTCTTTCATTCTTCCTTTCTTTCTTTCATTCTTCCTTTCTTTCTTTCATTCTTTTTTCATTCTTTCTTTCATTCTTTCTTTCCTTTTTTCTCTTTTTCTAAAAGCAAATATAAAATTGGCCTAGCTCATTCACCAAGACACAGTTCCTCTATACCTGCCAGTAGTTCTACTGCCCATGGGCCAAGCATTTGACACATGAATCTATGAGGGTACAAATCCTATTCAATCTATCACAGACATGTTGAGGTGGTTGACTCTATTTTGCATGTAAAAGCAAATGAAATGGGGTACAGGAGATAAAAGTAATGGGTAAAAATTTTGTCTCTATATATCCATGGTGAAACTTTGGAATTAGAATGGGTTTAAATGAAGTTAATTGGCGTGAGAGCCTCTGATGGAATTACTGTTCACAGATGAGAAAAAAAACA
>JAPYYD010004639.1:0-12905 GCA_028551405.1 Uromys caudimaculatus | reverse complement strand
CCTATCCCTTCCCCCTCCCCCATCTCTATGAGGGAATTCCACCTCCCACCCACCCGCCCGCCCACTCCCATATTCCCACCTTGACATTCCCCTTTACTGGGGCCTCTCCTCCCCCTGATGGCCAACAAGGCCCTCCTCTGCCACATATGTGGTCTGAACCATGGGTCCCTCCATGTGTATTCTTTGGTTGGTGGTCCAGCCTCCATGAGGACTGGGGGGGGGGGGGGGTGTCAGGCCAGTTGACATTGTTGCTCCCTCCATGGGGCTGCAGACTCCCTCAGCTCCTTCCGTCCCTTCTCCAACTCCTCCATCTGGGACCTCACTCTCAGTCCAGTGGTTACTGTAAAGTGAAACTTGGGTATTCCAAATGTTTCGGCTAATATCCACTTATCAGTGAGTACATACCCTGTTCGTTCTTTTGTGACTGAGTTACCTTGCTCAGGATGATATTTTCAAGTTCCATCTACCAAAGTTAAGTCAGGATCAGATAAACCATCCTCCAGTCTTTTGAGTCTTGATAAATAGCATCACCACCAACCTAGTTTCTCAGGCCAGGTATCCAAAGGCCATGCTTGCTTTTTCTTTTTTCCCTTCAGGTTAAGATGCTCTCAAAAATGCATCTTAAGTGAATGAACATCATTTGTATTTTATGAAATAATTGAAGCATAATACTGGGTACCCAGGTAATGCTTCAATCAGAGACAGAAGTTGCAGACAGCAATGAGCCCAAGAGACATTACTAAAATAGTCGTCTCTGAATCTAATGTTTGGAACATAATCCCGCCTTTCCAATAAGTTTAATGGATAGTTGGTATAAAAGAACTATCAAATCCATTTGCATTTTCTCTAGTATCATTTATTTTTGTAATAGTTCAGGGATATAGGTATGTCTCTCTTTTTATGGATGGAAAAAACAAGGTTCAGTTTAGGACCGTAGGATCCATATTTGCCTAGGTCTAGATTCTGTGCTTTTGTGATTGATAAACATCTATAGAAATGATTACCTCAGAAGAGAGTGTGTATATATAGGCCAAAGGATTTAATCTTCCTGTGGTCAGGAGTGACATATACATTTGGAGCATTGGCTCACACTATGCAGCACACACTATACTCTTCAAGAACATAACACCGATGAATAACATTTTAGAGAAGTGATATATTCATGTTAATAAAAAGTTTAAAATTGAAAGGACTGAGCTCTGGAAATGAAAAAGAATACTGTGTCCCAAGGATTTGAATGGTCTAAATATGTTGGCATATATGATACTTCAAATGTAGCTGGTCTCCTGAATGAATAGTTTTTGTTGGTCTGACACCCAAGAGTATGAATGAACTCTATCTAGTGACTCAGGAGAGAGTGTAGATACTGCTCACTTGATTATAGATACCCAAGTAAGTGCCACTTGAATCATCTGGGGCTTTAGCATTTGCTTTGTTGTTTTGTTTGGTTTTTAATTTTTAGGGGTTCTTTTGTGTTTATTTACTCTCTCTCTCTCTCTCTCTCTCTCTCTCTCTCTCTCTCTCTTGTGTGGGTTGGTGTATATGTGTGTATGGGGGGTTATTACACATCGCACAACACATACGTATGAAGGCAGAAAACAACCTGCAGGAGTCTCTTCTACCACTATGTGGGTGCTCTCAGTCAAACTCCTATCCTCAGACTTGGGAGGAAGTGCTTGCCAGACCATCTCTCTGGCCCCAGCCTCTCTTTTTTGCTTCCCAGTGTATTTTTCCTGATAATTATTCCAGCTGTGTTTGGCAGAGTCCCATATCAACTCTTGTCTTCCTTGGCCATAAAATTTTACTTTCTTCCCTGTCTATCCTCTCGCCTCATCTCTAAGTATAGTCCTTCTATCGGTACTACTGTGGAGTCTGAGGTCAGAATGGACAAAAAGATTCCAGGTGGTTAGGGACCCAAGCATATGAAGACTCTAATCAAGGTGCTGTGGGCTTACAGGTTGCCTAAAATCGCCTTCAAAGCAAATTGGCTTCCTAGGTATCAGCTCAACTGAGTTCTTCTTGGCTGTTATCTAGGTGTCTACATTGTGTGTGACAAGGAACACACACACAAACACACACACACACACACACACACACACACACACACACACACACACACACACACACATGCAATAGAACCCTTAAAGACTCGAAACAAAACAAACAAACCAACCAACAACACATGCTAAAGCCTTGGGTGAAACAAGCAGAGCTTACTTAGGCATCTATAATCAAGTAAATATGTTGGAGTAAAGATAACTTTGTAAAAAAGTAAGTGTGAAATCTACTTAGAAAGACACCCCTCTGAGTTTCCAGACTGTGATTTTTACTCCCAATGGACAAAAGCTTAGAACTGGAAGACTTCTCAAATTCTCAGCATTATCTTGTGATCGTGTTCTTGCTTGAGTATCTGCTGAAGTATACAGAGCACATTCCCAGAGAAAAAGTTTGCACGTGTACATCACACTTGCACAATTTCACATTGTTCATGAATCATCCAAAAAAAACATAGCTCATAGGAGAACCTTGTAGTTTGACCTATTTATGTCTAACTTTTTTAAAAGATGCTTTTGGGTGGTTAGAGCAGCTTTAGTGGTGTCTTTAATCCCAGCACCAAGGAGGCAGAAACAGACAGATCTCTGTGAGGTCCAGGCCAGCCACGGCGACATAGAGACCCTGTCTCAAAACAAACAAGTTGCATTTTTATTTGTGCGTGTGTGCATGTGTGTGCGTGTGTGTGTGTGTGTGTGTGTGTGTGCTAGTATGCACATAGGCATGTGGGTATACACAGGCATGTAGAGGCTAGAAGATGATTTCAGATCCCCTAGTGTTGACATTACAAGTGTTTGTAAGCATCTCAGTGTAGGTAATTGGAATCAAACTGCAGTCCTCTGCAAGATTAAAAAGTGCTAATAACTTCTGAAGCATCTCTCCTGTGCCTTTACATGTCTTTAGTGTTTTGATGGTCCTGTTTTTGTATACATCCAGTGCAGTCATTCTCAGCGCTTGAGTTGACGAGGACAATGGCTGTGTCTTTCCCAGGAGATGACATTTCACAGTTCTCCTCCCTGTTTTCTGGCTCTTATATTCATATGTGGGAGAGCCATGGTGTTCCGAACCTTTTGAAGGGATGGCATGGGTATCTTGATTTGGGCTGAGCCTCCATCTGTCACTTACTCTCAGCACTCTGTGCAGCCATGAATCTCTGCCTTCATTGCAGTTCACTGGGAAGAAACTTCTGTGATGAAGACTGAGAGTGCTAACTCTCTGTGGATATAAACACGTATGTTTAGAAAGTAGTTCAACACTATGGCAATTTTGCTAAACAGCAGAATTGATTTCCCTGCTAGAGCCTCTGATCTCCCCCACCATTGGCGTTTGAGTAGCTTTCTAATACCTGATATGGTTTCCTCTCGGGGAGTGGGCCTCGAATCCAAACATCAAGCAGGTTTTAATACCATAACCATTGGCCACTGTTGGATAAGTAGCATAATCAGGCAGGTTGGTATTGTAGTGTGTAGGTAAGATCACTGATGGTTTTTTCTCCCCTAGCAGCCTACATAGATAGCACCTTCCAGCACTGGGGTTGCTTTGTTGTGGTTTGGATTTTATTTGTTTGTTTGTCTGTTTGTTTTGAGAAAGAGCTGCACTCGCTAGTCCAGACTGGTCTGGAAGTGACTATCTAGCTCAGGCTAATCTCAGACTCACGGCAATCGCCCTCCATCAGTCTCCCAGATCCTGGACCTTCGATGTGAGCCACTACACCTAGCTTTAATCTGTTCATCTTACAGGTAATAAAAATGAGATCTACAGGAGTAGAAGTACTTATCCAGGGCCCAGTGGGCTATCTGGGGGTTGAGTCTGATCACTCTGAGCCAGGATGCTAAGTGAAGGATGTGAAACAGGCCAGCTTTAGGGCTGGCCCGATGAAAACTCAATTCATGTTATAGTCATCCCTCAGCCTCCCCTCACTTCCGCTGTCATTGTCACCCCAGCCACTCTTACCTGGGCTGCTTTAACTAAGTGTTGACTTCACTTGGGCTTTAAGAATAGCAATGCCTTGTTTTTTCTTATAAACTATGACAGAGGATGTTCTACTTCTCACAGTAGTCTCACAACTTCCCCCTAATGGATCTCGGGGTACTCTATTTCACACATAAGCAACTGAAAACTTGGGCAAGGTGCAGTGGTTCATGTCTGTGACCCCAGCACACTGGTAGGGCAGGCAGGAAGGTTTTGAGTTCCAAGCTAGTGGGGGATATACAGGGACTACACATCATTTCCCACCTCTAAATTTATTTAAAGAATGAAATTAAACTCTCTGGAGACTGAAGTGAAGTCATTCAAGGCCAAGTTACCAGAGGCGAGGCTCCTCTCATACCATGAATTCCACTCAGGGCACTGGCTTTGAACATAAACCTCTTGTTTAAAGCAAGCATAAACAGCGCAGACAACCTTGAAGGAATGCCTAGGCCAGGGTTTCTCAACTTCCACCAGGTATCAGCATCATGGGGGTGGGGGTAGGGGAGCAGGGGGGTGACACATACAAAATGCACAAAGATGCAAAGTTGGTGGGTCTGGGGGTGGGCCCGGGTATCACTGATTAGAAACTGCCAGGGGATTTGTGTGCACAGCTGAGAGAGAGGACAGCATCCCAGAGCCCCCCAAAATGGACATGACACTGCATAAACATTGTGCGCTGGGCAAAGGGCTATGTTCTTTCCGTGCCTCCGGTTTGTATTGAAGGCCGTGCTCTATAGCTTGTTTTTGCAATACACGGTGGGAGCATTTGGATGGTGCACCCTTGGCACTAGATGTTTAGCTTGTAGAGTATCGGTTACACATTCATTTGGAAATTTACAAGTTCCACTTGAATGTTAAAATTCACACAAAGCAAGCCAAGCAAAGGAGCTGCCCCCACTTCCAAATAACAATTCAAAGCCAAACATTGCTTATGCCCTCAGCTTGCTTTGAGTCCTGACAGCTGGGCTCTGTGGCAGTTAAGGAACCTGACCTTCCCTAACAACCAGCGTAAAATGTAGATTTTGTTGAAGGCACCACACCATGGAGGCTGCCAGTGGGCAGCTGTGCTCTTGCATCCTGGGAAGGTTCCATGGGGCCCTGATTTTCTTAAGCAGGACAGGTTTTTTAGAGACAAGGAAAATATCTTCTATGCATCCCTAGGAAAATGTCAGGCTAGTTAAAGGAGGTCAGTACCTTACAGATTTAAAGATGCTTTAGCTCCTTGGTTTTACTGTGGATGTTTCTCTACTGCAGAGAAAATATAGACCAGTTCCTCTTCATACCTAGGTCTGTGTCCACTTAGTTTTGGCAGGGATTGGTGCTGACTGATGAAGTCCACAGAACACAGTTTTAAATAGGACTGCCTCCTGAGCCAAGGAGAGTGCAGAGTGTCATCAGGATAAGGAGAGGCCATAGAGCCCTCTGCATCTCAGAGGATAAACTATGTAATAGTCACAACTGGCCGGCTGTGTAACCACTGCGGACACCACAGGGTCTTAAACACACTGTGCTCTACACGAAGGCTATCCACACATTCCTCCCCTAGGGCTTGTGGGATCAAGTTCTACTTTGTAGAACCAGAGTGATCAGGTCCAGGCAGAGTCACTGTCTTTGCCTTTCTAGAGGTGTGTGACTGTCCCCTGCTCTGTCTGGGACCAGGGAGGCTATCTCTTATGATGCTGTGTGTGAAAGTTGGCATCCTGGGCTAGGACTCATCTGTGAAGCACAGACTTATATGTCTCAAACTCTGCACAATCGGAAGTCTATTGCCCTTAGGAGTTCCTGATCTTATAAAAAACAGGTGAGGGGGAAAAAAAAAAATATATATATATATATATATATGGAAAAAATATCCTAGGAAAACAAGTCCAGGTTTGGATTTTCATGTGTGTGGGGATTGGTGTGTATGTGTGTGTTCTTGCACATGCCTGTGCTCATGTGTATGAGAACATGTATGTGAATATGTATGACCATGTGTGTACTTGTCTAGGCAAGAAGTTGACATTGGCTATCTTCCTCAATCACTTCTCTATCTTAATTTTGGAGGTGAGGGTCTCTTATTAAACCTGAGTTTACCACTTCATCTAGACTGGATTGCCCATGAGCTCAGCGCTGGAGTTCAGGACATACTGCCATCACACATGACATTTTATGTGGGTGCTGGAGCTGCAAACACAGACCTGCTGTGTGAACAGCAAGTGCAACTGACTGAGCCATTTCCCCAGTCCTAGGGTTTGGACTTTAAGGCAGGGGCACTGTGCTACTGTAATGGTGGGGTGATGCCATTACATATTTGTCCCTGATCGTAGAGTGTAGCACAGCGAGAGTGAGCCCCAATTAGACTGTGGACTCTGGACAGCAGTGATGTGTCTGTGTGGGCTCATTGTCCCTAACAAATGCACCACTCAAGCAGGGGACATTGGAAATGGGAAAGGCTCTGGGGGACTATGAGAAAAGAATTGTGGCCTTGGCCTTCCTTTTCTCCTGTTACAGAAATGTATGACTTAGTTAAGGTTTTGTTGCTGTGGAGAGACACTATGCCTAAGTCAACTTGTAAAAGGGAAAGCATTTAATTGGGGCTGGCTTACAGTTTTAGGGGTTCAGTTGATTGTTATCATAGTGGAAGCTTGGCAGCATGCAGGAAGACATAGTGCTGGAGAAAGAGTTGAGAGTTCTACATCTTTATCTGAAGGCAGCAGAAGGAGACTGTCTTCCACAGGCAACAGGAGGAGGCTCTTTTTCCACACTGGGCAGAGTTTAGGCATAGGAAACTTCAGTATAGGAAACTTCAAAGCCCACCCCCACCATGACACCTTTCCTCTAACAAGGCCACACTTAAGCAAAGGAAGCCACACCTCCTAATAGTGCCATTTCCCATGGGGCACCTATTCAAACACATGAGTCTGTGGGGGCCAAACTTATTTAAACCACCACATTGTATTTGCATGGAACTCAGTGCCCCATTTGCCTGTAATGATTCAGGCTGATATTTCTATTAGCTATTAATGACTCCAAGTCCACTTGGCTGCCGGCCTGTCCTTCGGCTCATTGTGAACATGATGGCAGTGTAGCTCAGCCCAATCGCGTTTCCTCCTGTGTCTCCAAGTCCTTATTCACCTTTCCTGTAACCCCGTCCCCATTTCTACCATATCAGCGTTATTCTTCTCGAATAGCCAGACTCGATAGTTGGAACTTTCTCATCCTTTCTGTGTCCCTCCACAGGCACTGCCCATATATAGGTTCCACTTTTGAAAATTGTGATTAGCATATGGGTGTATATTTGTGTGTAGGTGTGCAGTGCCATGACATTGCTTGTGGAGGTCAGAGGACAAATTTCAAGAGTCTGGATCTGGCGATCAAACTCGGCTCATCAGGTTTTTACACGACAAGACCTTTAACTCAGCGAGCCATCTCAGAGAGTCTGGTAGTGGGCCTGAGATTCCTCCCTGTTCACAAGGCTGGCAGGTGAGATAAAGAGCTAGACATTGTAGAAAAACAAAGGAGCAAGATGGAGCCAAGAAGTGGTGGTGCACGCCCTTAATCCCAACACTTAAGAGGCAGAGTCAGGTGGATCTCTGAGTTTGAGGCTAGCCTGGTCTACAGAGTAAGTTTCAGGACAGCCAAGGGTATGCAGAAAAACCCTGACTCTCCCCACCAACCCAAAGGGAACAAGCTGGGAAAAACCCAGTTCTGCTGCATTTAGCCCACAAGTCCTAACATACAGGCATCTCTGCACTGTGTCTGTCATCTGCTTTTCTAATACTTCTTACATATTTTGGGAGCTCCCAACAAACACTTTGGTTTTTTACAAATCCCAACCCTTCATCAGCCAAGCCTGTCCTTCATTCATGGTGATTTTGGAGTGTGTTCCCAAGGAACTCTTATGACAAAATCTCTCCACAGCTTTGGCCACTGAGACCATTAACCATAGAGACCCTTGGAACACTATTGGTTGGTGGGGGCCTTTGGCTGGGGAGGACTTAATGTGGAAAAGCAGAGAGCAAGGATAAGCTAGACTCCTACCTGTGTCCCTTTCTGCCTCTAGCCTCAGTTCACCTCAGTAACTAACCTGAATAGGGGTAGCTGCCTTACTTCGACCCTCCAGATACCATGCACAAGTCTCCTGTGGCCAGCTAGAGCCTGGAACTCTCTCTACATTAGAAAGAAATGATGAAATATAGTGTTAACTGCTCAAGTTAGCACTACAAAGCTCTACGCTCTTCTTCATGACTTTCCTAAGGGACAGTTCATAGAGAGTGCTCAGCACAGGGAGGGGGAAGGGTGAGCAAATGGGAGACTGCCAGGAAGGCAGAGGGGAGGACAGTCTGGTAAGGGGTGGCTCACTTTCCTGGAGCATCTGATTGTGCACAGGTTCCGGAACGTGGAAGGAGTGTCCAAGTGGGTGTCGCCACCATTGTCTCTGTGAGCCCAACCTTTCTGAGTCTCATTTTCTGTAGCTTCTTGTGCAGAAAATAAAATAGTTTAAAATATGACTCCTGAACCAGGTATGGGGGTGTGCACCTACTAATTCAAGCACATGAAAGGTGGAGGGAGGAGGCAACCTGGGCTACAGGAGACCCTGTTTCAAAAAGAAAAAAACAATGTTAGCTCAGGTGGTAGAGCGCTCACTTAGTTTACATGAAGCTCTGGGCTTGATCCCAGCCCAGCACAAGACTGGCATGATGGCATGTGCCTGAATTCCCTGTACTTGAGAGGTAGAGACAGGAGGATTGGAAGTTCGAGATCACAGTTGGCTACATAGAAAGTTTGAGGCCAGCCTGGGCTATATGAGCACCTGTCTCAAAAACAGTGAATAAAACAAAACAAGAGAGAAACTACTTGTGTTTAGTATTTTCTCCTCTGAGTCAAAGAAAGAAACAAAGAAAGAAAAGAAAAGAAAAGGAAAGAAAAAAACAGGTCTCAGCGACCCATGGCTGTGTACCCAACATGGCTCATTTCAGTAACTTTGAAAAAGACATGAGTAACAAGGCCAAATTGAAATGGGCTGTCTGGAAGACTTTCCTGGAAGCCTCTTTGAAAATCCATAATGAAGTCTGTTTTCTAGGGTTAGCCTACAAATTTATCACTTTCTTGCATAAAGACAGTTTGGTCTTGGCTAACAGATCTGTGACTTAGCTCTGGAAGTAAACATTGAAGGCGTGGGAGCTACTCTGGAGAAAGAGAATAGGATGTAACTCTTATCTGGTATATTCTGTAAGGGCAGAGGGAAAGAGCCCGTCTTGTTTGTTTGGTTGCTTGCTTTTGGTTTTGATTTGTTTTGTTGGCCTTGTGCTGGGCTATGGGGGTTGCCTGGTATGTATTATGGCTTCTAACTTTTGTCAAAACCGAGCAGCTGGATATTAGCCGTCTTTTGTTGTTGAGGCTGAAAGAATTGAGTCACAGTTATGTAACTAATCGGCAGGAGCCACAAGCCAACTAGTCTAGGTCTATCTGGCTTCAGAGTCCTGGCCATCCGTCATATCCTGGAGTCCTTCAAATCTGTAGAAACGATTCTACTTTTCTGGTCTTCAGTGTCTCCATCTGGAAAAATAGTTTAGCCACCCCACCAGAGGTTAGATATGCTGTAATAATGGAGGTCTGGAGGATTCCCAGTCACTACTAGCTCCATACAGTTTTGTGACTTGTATGAAAGGTATACCAAAGCCAGAATGACCCACATGACATACTGGCCCATGTCCACTTCCTAAGTGCTAGACAATGCTTTAGTCTTAATCTAAAACAAGCATGGGACTCTGTTTTGTTTTCAGCTTTGTTTTGTTTTGTATGTACAGACAGGCTCTTATGTAGCCCAGGCTGTCCTCTGCTTCACTATGACCTTGACATTCTGATCCTCCTCACAGGTGCTGAGATTACAGGTGTGCCCCACTTGTCTAATTTGTGTGGTGCTGAGCATACAACCCTTGGCTTTTTCTATGCTAACCAATCACTTACACAACAGAGGTACATCCCCAGAGCACCTTTGATCCATCAGCACGAGTTCTTGATCAGAGACAGTCCCAAATAGCCTCAACAACAGCCTCCTTCTCAAACCCACAACTTACTCATCTGGAATGTGACAACATATTGCAAAAGACAGAAAGGGATTCTAGAGCAGTGGTCAGCTGCCAAGTTCTCCTCCCTGGAAATGCCCAGCAAAGGATGCATGAGGATGCTGTCCTGGTTTCTTTTCTGTTGTTATGATAAAATACCCTGTCAAAAGCATCTTTGTATTTATGAAAATAAAGTTATTGTATAATTAGTTGCCTGATGAGTCACCTTAATATTCTGCATCTTGTTTAATAATTGATCTTTTAAATTTTCTGCTATGTAAATTTTGCATTCTTACCATAATCAGGGGGAAAAAAAAGTACTGGCTTTTAAGCAGTTAATAAATGAATGTTTTGGGGTTTTTTTGTTTTTTTTTTTAAAACCAAATAGCTAACTATATAAAAGATTCTTATGAGAAAGAAGTTAGGGAGAAAGATGGACCCTGTGGGACCTTGTGTAGGTCAATGAATGAATTGAGAATGTATTTCCTGTAGGAAGATTTATTTTTCATTTCTCTGTTTTTCCATTTAGTATGTGTGAGTGTGGTCACACCTGTGCTTGTGTGCTAGTGCACATGTGTCAATGAGGACAACTTGGGGAGTTGCTTCTTCCCTTCATGTGGATACCCAGTATCAAACTCTGGTCATCAGACTGAGCAAGAACCTGTACCCACTGAGCCATAACATAGGACCAATCATGGAAAGTTTTGAGTAACTTTCTCCATCCATAAAGTGAACAACCTTGTCTGGGGCCTGAGAGCCAGTTCTCAATCATAAACTCCCAGGAGGCCCTTATAGTAGAAGGCCAAGTCCTCTGCCTGCTATACACCTCGATAGAGAATATTCAGGAAGTTGTTTTCACTTTGAGAATCCCAAGTTCTATGGACTGGATTTCACCAGACCCTTCCTCTCCTTTGAGTGTTCCACAAACTTCCTGTGCCTGACCTGCCTAGGAGACTGGACCAGGAGTGAACTTACACCTAAAAGCATAGTGATGACTTGAGCAAGAGGGGCAGATTCTGCATAGAGTCAGTGGGGCTCTTTGAATTTCTATTTGAAGCAAGGAAAAGATTTTGTGTTGCTGTTCTTGTTTTACTGTGATAGATGGGTACAGTTGACTTTTCTTCAAAGGTGGAGTCTATTCTTCAGGGGACACATGGGGGCATTGTGTATGTTCAAATACACAGAGCACAAAATGTCTGGTTCTCTGGAGTGGGAAGCCTGTGTTTGTGCAAGAGCTAAACCTCAACCTCCTCCCACACCAGTTGTTCTCTAGCCAGTTGCATGCTTGGCAGAAAGATTGATGGGGCTGAACATACAGATGCAAATTTTCTTACCTTGCCTATCTTTGGGAGAAATGTATCCGGTTGTGCTGGCTCTTTCTTACCAAAACAAACACAACTTGCTCATAACAGCAAGCAGATGGGCATGCCCCTAATCAGTATCCTTGAAAGTGATGTTTGCATTCTGAGTTTGATGGATTGTGACTCACCGCAAATCTATACTCTGCTTATGTTTTGTGGTGAAGAACTATTTTTGAGTAAAATTCTACATTCTGCCTTCTGAAGCGACTTTGTTCATATGAACGCCTAATGAACAGGAATATGATTCCTTTGTGAATTGCTAGGGTTTTGTTTTTTTTTAAGATTTATTTTATTTTATGTGTATGAGTACCCTGTAGCTGTCTTCAGGCACACCAGAAGAGGGCATCAGATCCCATTACAGATGGTTGTGAGCCACCATGTGGTTGCTGGGAATTGAACTCAGAACCTTTGGAAGAGCAGTCAGTGTTCTTAACTGCTGAGCCATCTCACCAGCCCAAATTAATAGTTTTAAATAAAAAAAAATTAATGTGCGTGTGTGTATAAGAGAGTCAGAGAGAGACAGAGAGACAGAAAGAACCTTTATCAAAGGTCTTCCATTTCCCTAATGGAAGCCAAGTATGGTGGCTCACTTCTGCAATCCTGGCACTTAGAAGGTGGAGCTAAAAGAGTCAGAAGTTCAGCCGGGTAGTGGTGGCACACGCCTTTAATCCCAGCACTTGGGAGGCAGAGGCAAGTGGATTTCTGAGTTCAAGGCCAGCCTGATCTACAGAGTGAGGACACTGTAGATCAGGACAGCCAGGGCTACACAGGGAAACCCTGTCTCGAAAAACCAAAAAAAAAAAAAAAAAAAAAAAAAAAAAAGAGTCAGAAGTTCAAGGTCATCCTCAGATGTTCCCCCCATACACACACACACACACACACACACACACACACACACACACACACACACACACACACAGACAGAAATAGGAGAAGAAAGAAAATGAATTTTCAACTTCTGTAAAATTTTACAACTAGAAATGTACAAATGTGGGCACCAAAGCAATTTATGATGTGCATAGAGATACATAAATTGTTTGTATGTATCTGCAGTTATTACAGTGTGAACTGCTAGTGTGACCATAATTGAAGAATTGGCTTTTGAGCCACCTGTGAACCGGTTGCTATAATAACAGTATTAGTTGCATACCTGAGAGGGGAACTGCTGAGTGGCTGTGGACGTGTCACGAGTGTGTGAACATGTCACATGTGTGGATGTGTCATATGTGTATGGATGTGTCATGTATGTATGTAGGCGTGTCGTGTGTGTGTGTGTGTGTGTGTGTGTGTGTGTGTGTATACTGTTCTTTCCATTCCTGGTCCTTTATTGAAAGCCCGTCTCAACTAGCATTATTTAGTCACCCACTGCCTCTTTTTTTTTTTTTTTTTTTTTTTTAATTTATTTTTTGATATTTTATTTACATTTCCGATGATTCCCCTTTTCTTTAGAAACCCCGTGTCCCCACCCCCA
>JAPYYD010004638.1:0-12907 GCA_028551405.1 Uromys caudimaculatus | reverse complement strand
AGAGGAGAGGCCCTTGGGCCTGAGGGTGTTAGAGGCCCCAGTAAAGGGGAATGTCAAGGTGGGAATAGGGGCATGGGTGGGCGGGTGGGTGGGAGGTGGAATTCCCTCATAGAGGTAGGGATGGGGAGGGGATAGGGGGCTTCCAAAGAGGAGACCCAGAAAAGGGGAAACATTGGAAATGTAAATAAAGTATCAAAAAAAAAAAAAAAACCTCTGCAAAGAAACCTCTGCATATGAATTGCCAGGCTAAGGAAGCTCATCACAATGTTTTTCAGAGACAGATTCTTCTAGAGAGGAATCAACAGGAGGGACAGTCTCAGTCTGGATAATTGTAGAGAAGGAGAAAATAAAGAAAACAGTGAAATATCAAAGGTAATTCACCTTTTGCTGTTGGGGTCAAATGCCAAGTACAGCTATAAAATCCACAGACGGGATCAAGAACAATTTCCGGTTTGGTTTTGTTTTCTTTGGTTGGGTTCTTTGAATACCATCTGAGTAAGTTTCAGAACTATTAGAAAAATTTTGCCCCTGTTTGTTGTCTGTTGACTAAGAAACAGGGTTTTGATGAAACAGGTAGTCTTATGATAACATGATGGTATCTTCTTGCATGGTCATTGCATGTGCAAGATGCAGGTGTTCCTATATGTCCTCAAATAAGGACAGAAAAGTGAGAGTAAACTTAAGGATGTGAAGAAAATGGAGGTGTTGCTGAGGAAGCCATAAACTATGACCAAATGCAAAACCCGACCTTCAAGGCTGTGTCTTCTTACCTTGTGTCAGCCTGAAACACACCTCAACATTCACACTATGCAAAATGGGATTTGTCTTTGTTCTTAGTTTTAATCTACTTTGCTTTGACTTGGACCATTCCACCAAAACTCCAATAAAATCTCTATTTTTAAGTTTCAAAAAAAAAAAAAAAAAAAACAATTGACAAATGGAACCTCATGAAACTGAAAAGCTTCTTCTGCAAGGCAAAGGACACTGTCAATAGGACAGAACGGCAGCCTACAGATTGGGAAAGGATTGTCACCAACCATACATCTGACAGAGGGCTAATATCCAAAATTTTTAAAGAACTCAAGAAGTTAGACACCAACTACCCAAATAACCCAATTTTAAAATGGGGTACAGAGATAAACACAGAATTTTCATCAAAGGTATCTCAAATGGCCAAGAAGCACTTAAAGAAGTGTTCAAAGTCCTTAGTCATCAGGGAAATGCAAATCGAAACATCTCTGAGATTCCATCTTACACCCTTCAGAATGGCTAAGATCAAAAAGCTCAAATAATAGCAGATGCTGGCAAGGATGTGGAGCAAGGGAAACACTTCTTCATTGCTGGTGGGATTGCAAGCTGGTACAACCACTCTGGAAATCAGTTTGGCGGACCCTCAGAAAACTTGGAATAGTTCTACCTCAGGTCCCAGCTAAACCACTCCTGGCCTTATACCCAAGAGATGCCAGACTATACCACAGGTACACTTGCTCAGCTATGTTCATAGCAACTTTATTCATAATAGCCAGAAACTGGAAACAACCTAAATGTCCCTCAACTGAAGAATGAATAAAGAAACTGTGTTACATCTACACAATGGAATACTACTCAGCTATTAAAGACAAAGACATCATGAGTTTTGCAGGCAAATGGATGGAACTTGAGAATATCATGCTGATTGGGGTAACCCAGACCCACAAGGACATGTATGGTATGTACTCACTTATAAGTGGATATCAGCCATAACATACAGAATACCCACATTACAGTCTAAAGACCCAAAGTAGCTAAACAAGAAGAAAGGTCCAAGCAAGGATGCTTGAATCTCACTTCGAATGGTGTGGAGATGAAGGAAGGGAACTTCGAGAGGCCATTGGGAGGGGAATGGGGGAAAGTTCAAGATATGTGTGTGGAGGAACAGGAGAGATGGCCAAATGGCCATGAAAATGAATGGAAATCTGCAACTACCAGGAGTAGGGAGGTGGGGAATATATCAAGGATATGCCAGAGACCCATGATAAGGGAAGTGCCCAAGAATCAATAAAAGTGACCTTAAGAGGGTGACCTTAGCTGTGACTCACATTATTGAGGATATAGAACCTGATGAGGCCACCTCCTATAGCCAGGCAGGAACCCCAGTGGAGCAATATGGATACCAACCCACCCACAAAACTTTCAACCCAAAATTTATCCTGTCTACAAGTAATACAGAGATGGGGGAATGACCAAGCAATAAGTGGCCCAACTAGAGACCTATCCCGTGGTCCAGCACCAATTCCTGACACTATTAATGATACTCTGTTATGCTTGCAGACAGAAATCTAGCAAGGCTGTCCTCTGAGAGGCTCCACTCAGCAGCTGACTTTGACAGATGCAGACACCCACAGCCAAACAGTGGATGGAGTTTGGGGACTCTTATGAAAGAAATAGGAAGAAGGATTGCAGTCCCTAAGGGGATAGGAACTCCACAAGAAGACCAACAGAGCCAACTAACCTGGACCCTTAGGGCTCTCAGAGTCTGAACCACCAACCAAAGAACATACACAGGCTGGATCTTGAACTCCTTGAACATATATAGCAGATATGCAGCTTGATCCTCATGTGGGTCCCAAACAACTGGAATGGGGCTATGCCAAAAGCGGTTGCCTGTGTGTGCAATATGTTCTTCTAGCTGGGCTGCCTTGTTTGGCCTCAGTGGGAGAGGATGTGCTTAGCCCCACAGAGACCTGTGTATCAGAGTGAGGGGATACCTAGGGGTGCCTCCCCCTTCTCTTCTGAGAAGAAGTGGCATGGGAGAGGGATTTGGGAGGGGGTGACTGGGAGATGAGCAGCTATCACAATGTAAAGTGAAGTTTTTAAAAAAGAAGTAAGGACAGGAATTCAAACAGGTCAGGAACCTGGAGGCAGGAGCTAATGAGGAGCTATGAAGAAGTGCTGTGTATACTGGCTTGATCTTTATGGCTTGCTTGGCCTGCTTTCTTATAGAACTCAGGACCAACATCCAAGGAGTGGTACCATCCACAATGGGCTAGGCCTTCCCCCATCAATCACTAATTAAGAAAATGCCCCACCGGCTTACCTACAGTCTGATCTTATGGATGCATCTTCTTAATTGATATTCCCTCCTCAGACAACTTTTGCTTGTGTCAAGTTAGCATAAAACTAATCTCATATCCCTCTTTCCTCCCTCCAGATCCCCCCATGGAAATTCCACTCCTTGTACTCTTTCAAATTCAAGGCCTCATGTTTCATTAATTGGTGCTACACACACACACACACACACACACACACACACACACACACACACACACACACACACACACACGCATGCACACACACACCTGTTATTGTGTTCAGCTAATATTTAGGGGAGACTTTCTGAGTGTAGCTTCTGATATTTCTTGGAGACACCATGTCACAGCAAAGTAGCATATCCTCTGACTTACAGTCTCTCTGATCCCTCTCTCACAATGATCCCTGAGCTGTCGTTGCAGGGCTCCACAACTGTGCATTTACATTTATTTTTTAACATGTAACCACTATACTCATTAATTAGGTATCATGTGATAATTCAAAATGTGTACACAGCATACACTAATCAAATCAAAGTAATAGCATTTCCTTTTTGGTTTATTTTTTTAGTGCTTTTGAGACAGCATCCACTCTGTATTCCAAAGTGGCCTGAAATTCAAACTTACAGCAATCCTCCTACCTACATTCCTCAAGTCTTGATATTTTTAGACACATGCCAGCGGGCCTGGATATTCTCATCATTTCATTATGTTTGAGACCTTATAATGACTCCCTTCTAGCTCTTCATAAAACACTGTGCTGTGAAGCATCAGCAATGCAGGAGGTAGACAAATAAAAATATTATTTGTGACAAAATTTATCTAAGATATATTCTCATGTTTGGCTCACAACAATAAATTAAGGTTTGTGTGATAATGAAATATCTGAATAGATTTTTTAAACCAATATTTACTATCAAGATAATAATAAGTACTACTTTCAATGAAATATGCTTATGTAGTTGATTATTCATCTAGTGGGAATATGTACAATAGTTATTTCAAGGCAGAGCAGGGAGTAGTTCTTCTCTTACTTAAAAATTATTTTAAGGACCTAGAAATCTGGCTAAGTAGTTAAATAGCACAGAGAAATCGAGTTCAGCCCCTACCTTGGTGGTTCACAACCACCAAGTAACCCCAGCTCCAGAGGATCCACTGTCTTTTAGCCTCTGTGGGCAATGAGCTTATGTGCACAAACTCACCCATATATACTCATAATTATAAATAAAATAAGACAATCTTTTAACATTTAAAAAAATTAATATTTCATTTGTATTTACATATTTTTCCATTTTAGAAAAGATGAGAAGACTGAAAAAATTAAGTCATCAAAATAAAAAGAATAAAAGTATATCTTTTTATTCTTCTCTCATATATTACATCCCAACCACAGTTTCTCCTCCCTCCCCTCCCCTCCCCCCTAATCTTCCCCTACCTCTCCTCTCCCCAGATTCTTTCCTCCCCTCAGAAAAGAACAGGCCTTCCAAGGACATCGAACAAACATGGCATAAAAAACTACAGTAAGATCAGGCATATACCATCATATCAAGGCTGAACAAGGCAACCTAGTAGGGGGAAAAGGTCTTACAACTAGGCAAAAGAGTCATAGATGTACTGCTTGTACTGGTAGGATTTTCACAAGGTCACCAAACTACTCAGTCATAACATATATATAGGACCTCGGTCAGATCCCTACAGGTTTTCTGATCTCTCAAGTTCCCATGAGTCTTGGTCAATTGACTCTAAGGGCCTTGCATTCATGGTGTGTCACTGACCCCTCTGGTTCCTCTGATCCTTCCTCTTTGTCCTCGACAGGACTCCTCAGACTCTACCTAATATTTGGCTATGGGACTCTGCATCTGCTCCCATCAATTGCTAGATGATGTCTCTCTGATCTCTTTGGTAACGATTCACACAGAACCTGAACCAGCTGTCTTCTATAACCAGACAACTGAAGGGATTGGGGCACCAAACCAGCCACAGCACCTTCCACCTACAGTTTGTCATGCCTGCAGAGTATGCTGAAACAGGAGCATAGCAAAATCATCATCAAATAATTTTATTTTTTAATGTTTAAAAATTTATTGCATGTGATATGCATGTGAGCACATATAACAGGATGTGTCTGAGGTCAGAGAAAACTCTGTGGGGTTAGTTCACTCTTTCCACCTTTATGTGGGTTCTGACAATCAAACTCAGGTTGCCATGCTTGTGTGACAAGTGCCTTGCCCACTGAGCCATCTCATCAGCCTGAACTTTACTCTTGTCCACTATACTTCCTGTACTACCAGACCCTTGTTGAAAAACAACTATGCTGGAAAATGAGCACTGACATCACAGGTAAATTATGATCCTATGCTCCTAGCATACTAGCTGTTCTCTACAACAGTCAGTGCTTTTGATTCTATGACGTTTTAGTCATTACATTTTAAAGCAAATTTAAAATTAGGCAGATCTTTGAAAAAGAAGTCAAAAATATACAATGGAAAAAAGAAAGCATCTTCAATAAATGGTGCTGGTCTAATTGGCAGTTCGTACGTAGAAAAATGAAAATAGATCCATATTTGTCACCTTGCACAAATCTCAAATCCAAGCGGATCAAGGACCTCAACATAAAACCAGACACCCAGAGCATATCTAATAGAGAAAGTGGGAAAGAGCCTCGAACTCATTGGCATGAGGGGGGTGATTTCCTAAACAGAACTCCACTGGCTCAGGCTCTAAGAACAAGAATTGATAAATACAACCTCTTGAACCTGAAAAGCTCTGTATGGCAAAGGGCATAGTCAATAGAACAAATTGGCAGCCTACAGATTGGGAAAAAACTTAACTAACCCCACATCTGATAGAAGGCTAATATCCCAAATATATAAAGAAGCTAACCACAAAAAAAAAAAAAAAAATCCAAAAATGGAGTATAGAACTAAACCGAGAATTCACAACAGAGGAATCTCAAAATGGCTGAGAAGCACCTAAAGAAATGTTCAAAGTCCTTAGTGATCAGAGAAATGCAAATCAAAACGACCCTGAGATTCCACATCACACCAGTCAGAATGGCTAAGATCAAAAACTCAGGTGACAACACATGTTGGCAAGGATGTAGAGAAAGAGGAACACTCCTCCATTGCTGGTGGGACTGCAAACTGGTACAACCGCTCTGGAAATCAGTGTGGAGGTTCCTCAGAAAATTGGAAATAGATCTACCTGAAGACCCAGCAATACCACTCTTGGGAATATACCCAAAAGATGCCCCCATCATGCCACAGGGACACATATTCTACTATGTTTATAGCGGGCTTGTTTGTGATAGCCAGAATCTGGAAACAACCCACATATCCCAAGACAGAAGAATGGATGCAGAAAACGTGGTTCATTTACACAATGAAATACTACTCAGCTATTAAAAACGAGGATATCCTGAGTTTTGCAGGCAAATGGATGGAACTAGAAAATATCATCCTGAGTGAGGTAACTCAGACCCAAAAGGACATACATGGTATGTACTCACTAATAAGTGGATATTAGCAAAAAAAAAAAAAAAAAATACAGAATACCCAGGATACAATCCACAGAACTCAAGAAGGTTAACATGCCGGAGGGCCCAAGTGAGAACGCCTCAATCCCACTTGGGAGGGAGAAGAAAGCAATCACAGGGGTGGGGCAGAGGGAGGGAGGGACCTGGGTGGAAGAAGGGACAGGGAGGGGAAGGGGATCATGATCAGGTATGGGGGGGACCAGAAGTGAAACCCTGAGGGTCAGCAGAAAGAATGGAAACAGGCAACCTCAGGAGGCAGGAGGTGTGGGATCCTCTAGAATGCATCAGAGATCTAGGAGGTGAGAGATTCTCAGGACTCAGAGGGAGGGACCTTAGAGGAAATGCCCTACAGTGGGGAGAGGGAACTTGTAGAGCCCACCTCCAATAGAAAGACAGGGCATCAAGTGGAGGGATGTGGTTGCCATCCCACAGTCAAAAACCCTGACCCAGAATTGTTCCTGTCTAAAAGAACTGCAGGGACAAAAATAGAGAAGAGATTGAGGGAAAGGAGGTCCAGTGACTGGCCCAAATTGGGATCCAGCTCAAAGGAAGGCTGCAAGGCCTGACACTATTACTGATGCTATGGTGTGCTTACAGATAGGAGCCTAGCATGGCTGTCCTCTGAGAGGCCCAACAAGCAGTGGAAAGAGTCAGATGCAGATACTTACACCCAACCAATAAACAGAAACTGGGGACCCCTGTGGTTAAATTAGGGAAAGGCTGGAAGAAGCTGAAGAGGGCAACCCCATAGGAAGACCAGCAGTCTCAACTAACCTGGAACCCCTGGCATCTCTCAGACACTGATCCACCAACCATGCAGCATACACTGGCTGATAGGAGGCCCCCAACACATATACAGCAGAGGACTGCCCGGGTCTGGCCTCAGTGAGAGAAGATGCACCTAACCCCGGAGAGACTTGAGACCCCAGGGAGTGGAGAGGTTTGGTGTGTGTGTGTGTGTGTGTGTGTGTGTGTGTGTGTGTGTGTGTGTGTGTGTGAGAACATCCTCTTGGAGCCTGCGGAGGAGGAATTGGATGAGGAACTGTCAGAGGGTGGGCAGGGATGGGCATAATGACTAAACTATAAAAAAAGATTAAATAATAATGATAATAATAAATTAGGGAGAAGTAAATTTATAAAATCAATATAAAAATTTAAAATCATTACAATATGATATTGATTTCCTAAGTAACAAGTCTCAACTCTCTAGAAGTGCAAATAAATATCATACAGCCCCAAAGCAAAGAGCCAGGGCATCAGCAACCCCAATCAGGAAGGAATCCTGTGCCAGTCACATGGAGGGAAGCTAGAACTCTCCCACTCTACTCACTGGAATATACATGACTATCACAGTTTCATCTATCTCATGTCAGGATTATAACTTTCTGTTATTCTATCATACATATACCTGTTACTATGAAGATATTTTGTACATAACAAACTATAAAATCAGTTTAAGAAAGGTTGATAATATAGTCAAGCCCAATTTAATCCCTTAAAAGTTCTTAACAACAAAACTTAGACTTCTTTAAAGGCATTTGTGCCTATGGGCTAAGCTTTACCTAAGTTTCCACCTGCTCTTTCTGTTTGCCTGCCCTACCTATTTTTTATTTACTGTGTGTGATGGGTTGTATATGTTCGCCCCAGGGAGTGGCACTATTAGAAGGTGTGGCCTTGTTGGAGTGGGTGTGGGCTTTAAGACTCTCATCCTAGCTGCCTGGAAGCCAGTATTCTGCTAGCAGCCTTCAGATGATGACGTAGAACTCTCAGCTCCTTCTGCACCATGTCTGTCTAGATACTACCATGTTCCTGCCTTGATGATAATGGACTGAACCTCTGAACCTGTAGGCCAGCCCCAATTAAATATTGTCCTTATAAGAGTTTCCTTGGTCATGGTGTCTGTTCATAGCAGTAAAACCCTTACTAAGGTACTGTGCCAGCCCTTACTATCAAGAAAGTCAATAACGTGTAGTAAATTTCTTAACATATTTATCCTACTTGTTCTGTTATGTGGTGGATTGGACCATGATGGATAAAGAGACTTGAAAAACACTTTGGATCTCCTGTGAAAAGTAAACCTGCCTCTGTCACATGACCCAGATATTATACTTCCAACAAATAGGAAAACATATATTCACACAAAGACTTGTATACAAATGTTTATAGTACATTTGGATGTAATAACTAAGACCTGATTTACACTCAAATGTCTTTCATCAGTACATAAATAGATAACCAAATACCCACTGTAATCAACACTATAAAGGAATGAGCTATCAGCCATACATCAACACGGAATACTTTCAGAATAATTTAGCTGGATTTTAAAAATCTAGACAACTCAAGAAAATATCATTCAGTGAAATTATGAATCCCTTTTACACAAAGTTCTAGGAAATGAAAGCAAACCTATAGCGACAAGAAACATTTCAGTGAATGCCTGGGTCATGAAAGAAATGTCTCAGTGAAAGAGTAAAAAGAATTATAGGAGAGAGAGGAAGGCTCTAGATCAGTGGTTCTCAACATTTGTGACTCTATGACCCCTTAATATTGTTCCTCATGTGGTGGCCCCCAACCATAAAATTATTTCACTGCTACTTCGTCACTGTAATTTTGTTACTGTTGTGAATCATAATATAAATATCTGATATGCAGGATATCTGATATATGACTTCAAACGGGTTATGACCCACAGGTTGAGAACCACTGCTTTAGAGCTGATGGCTATGTTCATTACCTGGACTGTTATTCCTATGGTTGAAGTATATATGCTTGAATGCATGTATACTTCTATAAAGTTTCTTTCTTTTTTCTGGGGGGGGGGGTGTTGGGATTCAAACCCAGGGCCAATATGTATCAAGTTTTTTGTTTTTGGGGTTTTTTTGTTTTTTGTTTTTTGTTTTTGTTTTGTTTTTGTTTTGTTTTTGTTTTGTTTTTTCGAGACAGGGTTTCTCTGTGTAGCCCTGGATGTCCTGGAACTCACTCTGTAGACCAGACTGGCCTCGAACTCAGAAATCCACCTGCCTCTGCCACCCAAGTGCTGGGATTAAAGGCGTGTGCCACCACTGCCCGGCCAAAGTTGTTTTGTGCCAAGTTTATCTCTATATGACTGTTTTTAAAAGAAACATAGTTAATTTGATTTCAGGTAACCTGAAATCCCCAAGATACTGCAGTTTTGTGACTTTGGGTAAATTATTTCCACTGTTTAAATATCCGTCTTCTTATATGTAACACAATATGAAAAATAGCAGCTTTCTTCTTTTTTTGAGTAGAGGAATACTTATTATCTGAAACAGATAAAGAGAGCACGGAAATTACATTCAGCACATTGTACTCCCACAAACAAAGGATTCCAAATTTTACTTGGGAAGAAACTAGACATATTCATACAGGAGAGTGATCCTAGAGTTTTAATGAGACCATCTGTTTTAAGCACTTGCACAGGATCTACTTCAGAAGAAGCACATGCTAAGTATGTGCTGGGATTGTGTGCTGCTATTATTTTGCTACAGCTAAATGCTTTGCAGATATTGGTGCTTGTTTTCCCAGTGACCTTTCGGACCTCTCCTCCTTTGTAGACAGAAATGTAATTTACACCAGCTTTGTCTGAGAGCCAGAAAATTAATAGCAAATGCAGAATTTGTAGTCAATTCTGTGCTGTCTCTTTCCAATATACCATAATCCATGGGGTCAACAAGCTTTTCTCCAATTTACATCCCTTGCAAAAGAAAAATCCGTTTTCTCCAGTGGAGTGTTCCTGGGCATATAACTCACACTTAAGATAAGCCCATACCCCACCACACACAATTCACAAAAACGCAAAATCAGAAAACATAATATGTAAGCAAATGATTAGTAAGATAAAAATTCCCAAACAAAGAAATATGAAACAAAAAATCTACAAAATAGAGACTGTTTTGCGTTGGTCATCTCCTACGGAGTATGGGTGTTTGGGATTCTGCCTTTAGAAATATAGCCCAGAAAGTTTCCTTTAGCCTTCCATCACTAGACGTCACAGTGAAAGGCACTGTCTGTGAACCAGAACCTGAGCCCTCATCAGGTACCAAATTCATCAGAACTTTGATCTTGGACTTTCTGGTCTCCAAAAGTGTGAAGAATGAATTTCTCTTGTTTTATGATACAGCTTCATGGATATTAACGCAATGAACTCATCAAACAACTCTCGTTCTCATATAAGTTGACCAAACACCATAAGGATGTAAATCCACTTCCCCCCAAGTTAAAATACAGACCATACCTGACTTAATGTGGTTAAACTTTCCATTTTTCTCCTTTGAAAGTGGTGAAAAGTAATATGTATTCAGTAGATACTTAGGGGCAGCAACAGACACATGACCTTGCCCAGTCAGCCATACAATTACAAGAACAATAACTTACAGTGAACTATGTGTGGAGGATGTAAATATAACCCTGTTAAGTTGAAGAGCATTTTAATATCTTAAATAATTTAATAAAATGTCAATTAGTTTTACAGATATTTTATGAATTTTTGAGAATGCCATATAATGGATTTTGACCATATTCCTACCCACGATCTCTCCTAACTCCTCTAAGAGTCACCCCTACCTCCACTTCTGTAGGAGAAAATTGTTGAGCATTGGTACCTAACCTCCCTTGTCAGTATAGTTGGAGATCAGAGGGCCTTGCCATCAGCTGTTTGCCAGTGACTCCAACTTATTTTCAGCTGTGGGTCCTATAAGAAAAGATTCTTAAATTTGGAATGACACTATCCCCATGCCCAGATATGCTCTTTGCTTTCATAACCCTTATAACCTATTTACCTAAGCTATTGTCTCCTTAGTTGTAATATATTGGTTGGCATATTCTGTCCATTGATCAGGAGACTCTGCTCACAGGAAAGCAAAATGATATAGAGGAGGGAAACTTTAGGAGAAAATGCAGGCATGATTTTGGGGTCAGCCTACTTGGCACACTGGCACTTCTAAAAAAGAAGCATGGTACATCATGCTCCTAAAGTCGGAACACTGAATTCTGAAGTACCCTGAGTAGCTGGTAGCTGGCCTGTGGACAAGTTTGCATTCTCCACAAATTTTATGTGCTCCTTCTGCATAGAGCCCCTGATGGTATCAGCGCTCACTATCTAATCCAAGGGAATGTGCTAACCATTCATAGTCAATAGGCATTCTCTATTGCAAGGGGCCCATGATGCTGGCCACATATGTGGCAGAGGAGGGCCTTGTTGGCCATCAGTGGGAGGAGAGGCCCTTGGGTCTGAGTGTGTTAGATGCCCCAGCATAGGGGAGTGCTAGGGAGGGAAGACGGGAGTGGGTGGGAGAATACCCTCATAGAGGCAGGGGAGAAGGGATGGGATAGGGGGTCTCCAAAGAGAAGACCTTGAAAGGGGAAAACATTTGAAATGTAAATAAAGTATCAAATTAAAAAAAAACAATCCATGTGCATTGCTGTCTTGTTGGGGGATGCCCCAGTAATGACAGCATCTTCCCCCCAAATTTTGTGTCTTTAAAAAATAACTTTTTTCCAGAAACTCCCCATTCTATCCCCCCTCCCCTGCTTCTATGAGGGTGTTCCTTGAATTCCCCTACACTGGGGCATCTATCAAGGCTTCATAGGACCAAGGACCTCTCCTCCCATTGATGCCTGACGAGGCCATCCTCTGCTACATATGCGGCAGGAGCCATGGGTCCCTCCATGTGTACTCCCTGGTTACATGTGGTGTTCATACTGTAGGCTCCATATTTCACCCTGGAAATGCAGGCTCAGGTGATGGAAATCAGCTGCCTACCAGGCTGAGATTTCTGTGGCTGACAGCAAGCCATCACCGGAGCATGGAATCATCTCTAAGCAGCTAGCATGGCTTGACGTTTTACAAAGTCCATCTTCCTGTATCCAAAATGGTTTTCCTCAATAAAAAAAGAAAAGGCATAACCTTGGAAGAAGGAGGGTTGTGTTGTTTCAAGTTTTATAATAACCTAAAAGCAGTGTTTTAAGTCTTAATTTTTATAAGGAAATTTTGACTTATAGAAACAGAGAATCAAGTAATGAACCCCTGGTGTGTCCTTGGTTGTAGGGAGCGGTTAGAGTACTCGCCATTACAAGATGGCGCTGACTTCCGCTGTCGCTCTAAGGAAACTTACGGATAGCGCGGGAAAACCCCGAAGCGCTTGCGCATTAAGGGTGTACATGACTAATCACCGCCCACTCCCGGGGCGCGCCAATCAGTGGAGGACACGCTGCCTCAGGGCTATATAAGCAGCGCCATTCTGGGGCCCCGGGGTCTTCCTCTTCATGATGCAATAAACGC
>JAPYYD010004637.1:0-12907 GCA_028551405.1 Uromys caudimaculatus | reverse complement strand
CTGCTGAGAGGGATCTTTGTCCCGGCGCCGATTAGCTGTGGGGCCCTGTGGCCCAAGCTGAGGTTTCCGGCCGTCCGGCAATGTCATTTTTCGACCTTTTTTGACAGGCAGATAGTCATCACACCAAAATCGGTGCCCACCAGCAAAGTCATTTTTTGACCTTTTTCCCAGGCGGCCGGTCATGGCCCCAAACTTGGCATCAAACAGCAATGTCATTTTTCAACCTTTATTGCCAGGTAGTCAGTCATTTCTTCAAAATAGGCGACCAAAGCTGATGTCATTTTTCGACCTTTTTAGTCAGGCAGCTGTTCATGAAGTGAAAATTGGTGACCAATGCTGATGTCATTTTTGGACTTTTCTCACAAAGGGGCGGGTCATGACCCCAAAATCCTTGTCCAACAGTGATGTCATTTTTCAACCTTTCTCATGGCCTCAAACTCGGCATCCAGCAGCAATGTCATTTTTTGACTTTACTCGCCAGGCTCTGTTCATGACCCCCAAATCAGTGCCCACCAGCAATGTCATTTTTTGACCTTTTTCCCCAGGCAGCCCGTCATGACTCCAAACTTGGCCTCCAACGGCAGTGTCATTTTTCATCCTTTTTAGTCAGGCAGCCGGTCATGGAGTGAAAATCAATGATCAACATTGATGTCATTTTTAGAACTTTCTCACCAGGCGGCCAGTCATGGCACCAAAATCGGTGACTAATGCTGAGGTCATTTTTCAACCTTTCTCACAAGGCAGAAAGTCAGGGCAACAAAATTGAGGACAAACGCTTATATCATTTTTGACCTCTCTCACAAGGCCGTGGGGTCAAGGCACCAAAATCAGGTTCCAAAGTCTATGTCATTTTTTGCCCTTTCTTACCAGGCAGATGGCCATGGTACCAAAATTGGCGTCCAATGCTGATGTCATTTTTCGAACTTTCTCACCAGTCGGCTGTACACAGCACCAAAGTCGGTGCCCATCTGCCATTTCATTTTTCGACCTTTTTCGCCAGGTGGTCAGTCATGGTACCAAAATCGGCATCCAACACTGATGTCATTTTTCGACTTTTCTCGTTCATGGCCCCAAAATCAGTGCCCACCAGCAATGACATTTTTTGACCTATTTCGCCAGGTGATGGTCATGGCCCCAAACTCAGTGTCCAATGGCAATGTCATTTTTCGATCTTTTTAGTCAGGCAGCTGGTCATGGAGAGAAAATCCGTGACCAACACTGATGTCATTTTCTGTCTTTCTCACAAGGCGGATGATCATGATATCAAAATCAGCGACCAATGCTGTTGTCATTTTTCAACATTTCTCGACAGGCAGTGGGGTCATGGAACCCAAATCGGCACCCAACACTGATTTCATTTTTCAAAATTTCTCATCAGGCGACCTTCTTGGCACCAAAATCGGCATCCAATGTCGAAGTCATTTTATGATGTTTCTCATAAGGTGGTGGGTCATGGCGCCAAATTTGGCGTCCAACACTGATGTAATTTCCTGCCTTTCTTACCAGACAGGGTCATGGCACCAAAATTGATGTTCACCTCCAATGTCATTTTTCGACCACTCTCGCCAGGCGGCATGTCATGGCCTCCAAATCATTGTCCTATGGTGATGTCATTTTTTGACCTTTCTCTCCAGGCAGCCAGACATGGCGCCAAAATCAGTGTCCAAAGCCGATGTCATTTTTTGCCCTTTTTCACCAGGAGCATGGTCATGTCACCGAAATAGGCGTTCAACTCCTATGTCATTTTTCAACCATTCTCACTAGGCGGCTATTCATGGTGGGAAAATTGGACTCCAACTGCGATGTCATTTTTTGAGCTTTTTCGCCAGGTGGCTGGTCTTGGCAACAAAATCGGCATTCAACTGCAATGTCATTTTTTGTTCTTTCTCACCAGATGGCCTGTCATGTCACCAAAATCAGCATCCAACAGCGATGTAATTTTTTGACCTTTTTCTCCAGGCAGGTGGTCATGGTGCCAAAATTGGCATCCTACTGCGATGTCATTTTTCACCCATCCTCACCAGTTGGAGGGTCATGGCACCAAAATCGGCGTTTAATTCCAATGTCATTTTTCGACCATTCTCGCTAGTTCATGGCACCAAAATCGGCATCCAACTATGATGTCATTTTTTAGCCTTTTTCGCCAGGCGGCCAGTCATGGCCCCAAATCCACTGGCAATGTCATTTTTCAATCTTTCTCATCAGATTGAGGGTTATGGCAACAAAATCAGTGCCCAACAGCAATGTCAATTCATGACCTTTCTCACCAGGCAGCTGGTCATGGCTTGAAAATCAACGTCCAATGCTGGTGTCATTTTTCAACATTTCTAGCCAGGCGATGAATCAGGGCACCAAAATGGGTGTCCAAAGTTGAAGTCATTTACCACTTATCTTACCAGGCAGAGGGTCATGGCACCAAAATCAGCTTTCAACTCTGATGTCATTTTTCGACCATTCTCACCAGGCGGCATGTCATGGCCCCAAAATCATTGTCCAACAGTGATGTCATTTTTCGATGTTTTTCTCCAGGCAGCCAGTCATGGTGCCAAAATCATCATACAACACCGAAATCATTTTACAACCTTTCTCACAAGGCAGTGTATTCAGGGTGCCAAAATTGGTGTCCAAAGCTGATGTCAGTTACCGCTTATCTCACCAGGTGCAGGGTCATTGCAACAAAATCGGTGTTGAACTCTGATGTCATTTTTCCACCATTCTGGCCAGACGACATGTGATGGCCCCAAAAATCATTGTCCAAAGGCAATGTCATTTTTCGGCCTTTTTCGCCCGGCAAACGGTCATGGCCCCAAACTCGGTATCCATCGACATGACATAGAGACACCATCTCACACATTTGGCAACAGTAGAGACACGATATAAGATATTAGGCAACAGTAGAGATCCCATCGAAGACATTAGGCAACTGTAGAGACCCCATCTAAGACATTTGGAAATAGTAGAGACACCATCTTAGATATTAGGCAACAGTAGAAACCCCATCTAAGAGATTACGCAACAGTAGAGACCCCATCTAAGAGATTTAAACAGTAGAGACCCCATATAAAACATAAGTGTAGAGACCTCATCTAAGGCATTCAGCAACAGTAGAGATCACAACTAAGGCATTACTCAACAGTACAGATCCCATGTAAGACAACAGGCAACCATAGAGACCCCATCTAAGACATTAGGCAATTCTAATGACACCACCTAAGACACTTGGAATGTGTTAAGACTATGTCTAAGACACTAGGCAATAGTAGAGACACCATCTAAGACATTAGGCAACTGTACTGACACTAAGACAATAGGAAACAGTAGAGACACCATCTAAAACATTAAGCAACAGGTTAGAGACCCCATCTAAGACAGTAGGCAAAAGTAGAGGCCACATCGAAGACATTAGGAAACTGTAGAGACACCATCTAAGGTATTCAGCAACAGTAGAGACCCCATATGAGATATTAGGCAACAGTAGTGACTCCATGGAAGACATTATGCAACTCTATAGACTCCATCTAAGATATAAGGTGACTGTAAAGACCACATCTAAGACATTAGGCAACTATAGAGACCCCATTTCAGACATTAGGGAATAGTAGAGACCACATCTAAAACATTAGGAAAAGAGTAGATACCTTATCTCAGACATTAGGCAACAGTAGAGACCCCATCTAAGAAAATGAAACTATGGAGACCCCATCTAAGATATTAAGCAACAGTAGAGACCACATAGAAGACATTAGGCAAAAATAGAGACCCCTTCTAAGATATTAGGCAACTTTAGAGACCTCATTAAGAATTAGGCAACAGTAGTAGAGACCCCATCTAAGATATGAGGCAACTGTAGAGGACCAATCTATGACATGAGGTGATTGTAGAGACAGCATCTAAGACATTAGCCAACAGTAGAAAACCTATCTCAGATATTAGGCAATAGTAGAGATCCCATCTAAGACATTAGGCTAATGTAGAGACAATATCTAAGACAATGAAACTGTGGAGACCTGATCTAAGATATTCAGCAACAGTAGAGACCACATCTAAGACATTAGGCAATAGTAGAGACCCCATCTAAGACATTAGCCAACTATAGAGACACCATCTAAGCCTTTAGGCAACAGTACAGACCCTATCTAAGACATTAGGCAACAATAGATACCCCATCTAAGACAGTGAAACTGTAGAGACCCATCTAAGACATTAAGCAACAATAGAGACCCCATGTAAGACATTAAGCAACTGTTCAGACACCATTTAAGTCATTAGGCAACTGTTCAAACAACATCTAGGACATTAGGCAATAGTAGAGACCCCATCTAAGACATTAGGAAACAATAGAGACACCATATAAGATATTAGGCAACAGTAGAGACCCCATCTAAGAGATTATGCAACAGTACAGACCAAATCTGAGACATTAGGCAACACTGGAGACCTCATCTAATACATTGGAAACAATAGAGACCCCATATAAAAGATTAGGCAAGGGTAGAGATCTCATCTAAGACATTCAGCAACTGTAGAGACCCCAATTAAGACATTAGGCAACAGTAGAGACCCCATCTAAGACATTAGGCAACTGTAGAGACCCCATCTAAGATATTAAGCATCTATCAAATCCCCATCTAAGACATTTGGCAAATGTAGAGACTCCATCTAAGACATTCTGTAAGAGTAGAGACCTTATATAAGATATTAGACAAAAGTAGAGACCCCATCCAAGACATTAGGCAACACTAGAAACCCCATCTAAGACAATGGAAATAATAGAGACCCCATATAAAACATTAGGCAAGTGTAGAGACCTCATCTAAGACATTCAGCAACTATAGAGACCACCATTAAGACATTAGGCCACTGTAGAGACCCCGTCTAAGACAGTAGGCAACTGTAGAGACCCCATCTATGACATTAGGCAACTATAGAGACCCCATCTAAGGCAGTAAGCAACTGTAGAGACCCCATCTAAGAGACTTGGCATTTGTTAAGACTACGTCTAACACACTAGGCAACAGTAGAGACCCCATCTAAGACATTAGGCAACTGTACTGACACCATCTAAGACAATAGGAAATAGTAGAGACACCATCTAAAACACTAAGCAAAGTAGAGACCCCATCTAAGACAGTAGGCAAAAGTAGAGACCCCATCTAAGACATTGAACAACAGTAGAGACCCCATGTAAGACATTAAGCAACTGTTCAGACACCACCTAAGTCATTAGGCAACTGTTCAAACAACATCTAGGTCATTAGGCAACAGTAGAGACCCCCATCTAAGACAGTAAGGAACAGTAGAGACCCCGTCTAAGACATTAGGAAACAGTAGAGACACCATATAAGATACTAGGCAACAGTAGAGACCCCATCTAAGAGATTTGGCAACAGTAGAGACCCCATCTGAGACATTAGGCAACACTATAGACCCCATCTCATACATTGGAAACAATAGAGACCCCATATAAAACATTAGGCAAGTGTAGAGACCTCATCTAAGACATTCAGCACCTGTAGAGACCCCCACGAAGACATTAGGCAACTGTAGAGACCCCATCTAAGAGACTTGGCATTTGTTATGACTATGTCTAAGACATTAGGCAAAAGTAGAGACCCCATCTAAGACATTAGGCGACTGTAGAGACCCCATCTAAGACATTAGGCAACTGTAGAGGCCCCATCTAAGACACTTGGCATTTGTTAAGACTATGTCTAAGGCACTAGGCAACAGTAGAGACCCCATCTAAGACATTAGGCAACTGTACCAACACCATCTAAGACAATAGGAAACAGCAGAGACAACATCTAAAACATTAAGCAAAGTAGAGACTCCATCTAAGACAGTATGAAAAAGTAGAGACCCAACTAAGACATTAGGAAACTGTTGAGACCCCATCTAAGACATTTGGCAATTGTTAAGACTATGTCTAAGACACTAGGCAACAGTAGAGACCCCATCTAAGACATTAGGCAACTGTACCGACACCGTCTAAGACAATAAGAAACAGTAGAGACAACATCTAAAACATTAAGCAAAGTAGAGACTCCATCTAAGATAGTAGGCAAAAGTAGAGACCCCAACTAAGACATATACAACTGTCGAATCCCCATCTAAGACATTAAACAAATGTAAAGACTCTATCTTAAGACATTAGGGAAAAAGTAGAGACCCCATATAAGATATTAGGCAACAGTAGAGACCCCACCTAAGCCATTAGCCAACAGTAGAGACCTCATCGAAGACATTATGCAACTCTATAGACCCAATCTAAAATATTAGGTGACTGTTGAGACAACATCTAAGACATTAAGCAACAGTAGAGACCCCATGTAAGATATTAGGCAACAGTAGAGACCACATCTAAGACATTAGGAAACTGTAGAGACCCCATGTAAGACATTAGGAAAAAGTAGAGTCCCATCTAATACATTGGGCGACTGTAGAGAACACGTCTGAGACATTAGGCAACAGTAGAGAACTGATCTCAGACGTGAGGCAATAGTGGATACCACATCTAAGCTATTAGGCTAATGTAGAGACACCATCTAAGACAATGAAATTGTGGAAACCCTATCTAAGATATTCAGCAACAGTAGAGACCACATCTAAGACATTAGGCAATAGTAGAGACCCCATCTAAGACATTAGGGAACTGTAGAGACCACAACTAAGACATTTGGCATTAGAAGAGACCACATCTAAGACATTGGGCAACAGTAGAGACACCATCTAAGCCTTTAGGCAACAGTACAGACCCCATCTAAGACTTTAGGCAACTGTAGACACCCCAACTTAGACACTTGGCATCTGTTTAGACTACCTCTAAGACAATAGGCAACAGTAGAGACCCCATTTTAGACATGAGGCAACTGTATCGACACTGTCTAAGACAATAGGAAACAATAGGGACACCATTTAAAATATGAAGCAACAGTGGAGACCCCATCTAAGACAGGAGGCAAAAGTAGAGACCCAATCTCAGACATTAGGCAACTGCCAAATCCCAATCTAAGACATTCAGCAACTGTAGAGACCACAACTAAGAGATTAGGCAACTGTAGAGACCCCATCTAAGACATTAGTCAACTGTAGAGACCCCTTCTAAGACATTGGGTGACTGTAGACACCACATCTAAAACATTAGGCAACAGTAGACACCACATCTCAGATTTTAGACAACAGTAGAGACAACATCTAAGATATTAGGCTACTTTAGAGACCACATCTAAGACAATGAAACTATTGAGAGCCCATCTAAGACATTTTTCAATAGTAGAAACCCCATCTAAGACATTAGGCTAATGTAGAGACACCTCTCGACAATGAAACTGTGGAGACCCCATCTAAGATATTAAGCAACAGTAAAGACCACATCTAAGACATTAGGCTACTGTAGAAATCACTTTCAAGACATTAGGCAACTGTAGATACCACATCTAAGACATCATGCAACAGTAGAGAATACATCTAAGACATTAGGATATTGTAGAGACCCCTTGCAAGACATTCGGGAACAGTAGAGACCCCATCTAAGACATTAGGCAACTGTGGAGACCCCATTTAAGACATGAGGGAACTGTAGAGACAACATCTAACACATTAGGCAACAGTAGAGATCCAATCTCAGACATTAGGCAATAGTAGAGACCCCATCTAACATTAGCCTAAAGTAGAGACACCATCTAAGACAATGAAACTGTGGAGACACCATCTAAGATATTAAGCAACAGTAGAGACCACATCTAAGATATTAGGCAACTGTTGAGACCCCAACTAAGACATTCAACAACAGTAGAGTCCCCATCTAAGACATTAGGCAACAGTAGAGACCACATCTAAGCCTTTAGGAAACAGTACAGATCCCAACTAAGACATTAGACAACTGCAGAGACCCCATCTAAGAATTAAGCGAATGTAGAAACAACATCTAAGACATTAGGAAACAGTAGATACCTCATCTTGGACGTTCAGCAACAGTAGAGACACCATCTAAGATATTAGGTTACTGTAGAGACCCCATCTAAGAGAATGAAATTGTGGAGTCCTAATCTAAGACATTAACCAACAGTAGAGACCCCATGTAAGACACTAAGCAACTGTTCAGACAGGATCTAAGTCATTAGTCAACTGTTCAAACAACATCTAAGACATTAGGCAATAGTAGAGACCCCATCTAAGACATTAAGTTACAGTAGAGACCCCATCTAAGATATTAGGCAACACTAGGGACCCAATCTAAGACATTGGAAACAATAGAGACCCGATATAAAACATTAGGCAAGTGTAGAGACCTCATCTAAGATATTCAGCAACTGTAGAGACCCCAATTAAGACATTAGACAACTGTAGAGACCACATCTATGATATTAGGCAACTGTAGAGACCCCATATAAAACATTAAGCAACAGTAGAGAGACCCAATCTAAGACAGTAGGCAAAAGTAGAGACTCCATCTAAGACCTTAGGCAACTGTCGAGTCCCTATCTATGACATTAGGCAACTGTAGAGACAAATTTAAGACATTTGGCAACAGTAGAGACCCCATATAAGATATTAAGCAACAGTAGAGACTACACCTAAGACATTAGGCAACAGTACAAACGCCATCGAAGACATTAAGCCACTCTATAGACCCCATCTAAGATATTAGGAGACTGTAGAGAACACATCTAAGATATTAGGCAACAGTAGACACCCCATCTCAGACATTAGGCAACAGCTGAGACCCCATCTAAGACATTAGGCAACTGTAGAGACCCCATCTAATCCTTTAGACACAGTAAAGACCACATATAAGACATTAGGCAACTGTGGAGACCACATCTAAGACATGAGGCATTTGTAAAGAGACAACATCTAAGACATTAGGCAACAGTAGAGAATCTATCTCAGATATTAGGCAACATTCACCAACAGTAGAGACAACATCTAAGACAAGAGTCAACAGTAGAGACACCATCTAAGCCTTTAGACAACAGTACAGATCCCATCTAAGACATTAGACAACTTTAGAGTCCCTATTTAAGAATTAGGCTATTGTGGAGACAACATCGAAGACATTAGGAAAGAATAGATACTTCATCTAAGACATTAAACAATAGTAGACACCCCATGTAAGACATTAAGCAATTGTTCAGACCACATCTAAGACATTAGGCAACAGTAGAGACCCCCTCTTAGACACTAGGCAACAGTTGAGACCCCATCTAAGATATTAGGAAAAAGTAGAATCTCATCTAAGACATTGGGTGACTACAGAGACCACATCTAAGACATTAGGCAACACTAGAGACAACATCTAAGATATTAGGCTAATGTAGAGACTCCATCTAAGACAATGAAACTATGGAGTCCCCATCAAAGACATTTTTCAATACTGAGACCACATCTAAGATATTAGGCAATTATAAAGGTCCAATCTAAGACATTACACAACTGTAGATGTCACATCTAAGATATTAGGCAATAGTAGATACCACATCTAAGACATTAGGCTACTGTAGAGACCCATTCCAAGACATTAGACAACTGTAGAGACCACATCTAAGATATTAGGCAACAGTATAGATCTCATCTAAGACATTAGGCTACTGTAGAGACCCCTTCCAAAATATTCAGCAACAGTAGAGATCTGATCTAAGACATTTGGCAACAGTAGAGACCCCATCTAATCCTTTAGACACAGTAAAGACCACATATAAGACATTAGGCAACTGTGGAGACCACATCTAAGACATGAGGCATTTGTAAAGAGACAACATCTAAGACATTAGGCAACAGTAGAGAATCTATCTCAGATATTAGGCAATAGTAGAGACTCCATCTAGTACATTAGGCTAATGTAGAGACACCATCTAAGACTATGAAACTGTGGAGACCCCATCTAAAATATTAAGCAATAGTAGAGACCACATCTAAGACATTAGGCAAATGTAGACACCCCATCTAAGAATTAGGTGACTGTAGAGACACTATCTAAGACATTAGGAAATAGTAGAGACACCATCTAAGAGAATAGGCAACACTAGAGACCCATTCTAAGAGAATAGGCAACACTAGAGACCCATTCTAAGACACTGGAAACAATAGAGACCCCCATATAAAGCATTAGGCAAGTGTGCAGACCTCATCTAAGACATTCAGCAAATGTAGAGACCCCCACGAAGACATTAGGCAACTGTACAGACCCCATCTAAGACATTAGGCAAATGTAAAGACCCCATCTAAGACATTAGGCAAATTGAGAGACCCAGTCTAAGACACTTGGCAGCTTTTAAGACTACATCTAAGACAATAGGCAGCAGTAGAAACCCCATCTAAGACATTAGGCAACTGTATTGACACCATCTAAGACAGTAGACAACAGTAGAGACACCATCTAAAACATTAAGCAAGTATATAGATCCCATCTAAGACAGTAGGCAAAAGTAGAGATGCCATCTAAGACATTTGGCAACTGTCGATTCCCCATCTAAGACATTATGCAACAGTAGAGACCCCATATAAGGCATTAATCAACAGTAGAGACCCCACCTAAGACATTAGGCAATAGTAGAGTCCCCATCGAAGACATTATGCAGCTCTATAGATCCCATCTAAGATATTAGGTGACTGTAGAGAACACATCTAAGACATTAGGCAGCAGTAGAGATCCCATCTCAGACATTAGACAACAGTAGAGACCAAATCTAAGACATTAGGAAACTGTTGAGACCCCATCTAAGACACTAGGAAAAAGTAGAGTTCCATCTAAGACATTGGGCGAATTTAAAGACCACACCTAAGACTTTATGCAAGAGTAGAGACCACATCTCAGACATTAGGCAACAGTAGAGAGCACATCTGAGATATTGGGCCAATGTAATGACCCCATCTAAGAAAATGAACCTATGCAGACCCCATCTAAGACAGTTTTCAATAGTAGAGACCACATCTAAGATATTAGGCAAATGTAGAGGCCCAATCTAAGACACTATGCAACTGTAGATACCACATCTAATACATTAGGAAAAAGTAGAGATTCATCTAAGATATTAGGCAACTGTAGAGACCACAACTAAGATATTAGGCAACAGTAAAAACCCCATCATAGACATTAGGCAAAAGTAGAAACCACATCTAAGATATTAGGCTACTGTAGAGACCCAATCTACTACAGTGAAACTCTGGAGACCCCATCTAAGATATAAAGCAACAGTAGAGACAAAATCCAAGATATTAGACAACTGTAGAGACCCCATATATGGCATTAAGCAACTGTAGATACCACATCTAAGACACTTGGGAAGAGTAGAGACCCCAACTAAGACATTAGGCAACAGTAGAGACACCATCTAAGACATGAGACAACTGCTCAGAGACCATCTAAGATATTAGGCAACAGGAAAGATCTCATCTATGACATTAGGCAACAACAGAGACCCCCATCTAAGACATTAGGCAACTGTAGAGACCCTATCTAAGATACTTGTCATCTGTTAAGACTACATCTAAGACACTAGGCCACTGTACAAGCACAATCTAAGTTATTAAGCAACAGTAGAGACACAATCTAAGACATTAAGCAACAGTAGAGACCCCATCTATGTCATTAGGCAACTGTACAGACACCGTCTTAGATATTAGGCAACTGTAGAGACCCAATCTAAGACATAGGGCAACTGTAGAGTCCCATCTAAGACATTAATCAACTGTAGAAACAAAATCTAAGACCTTTGGCAACTGTAGAAATGTAATTAAGACATTAGGCAACTGTTTAGAGAAAATCTAAGATATTAAGCAACAGTAGAAACCCCAACATAGACATTAGGAAACAGTAGAGACCCCATCTAAGACAATATGCAACAGTAGAGCTTCCATCTAAGACATTAAGCAACGGTAGAGAACCCATCTATGACATTAGGCAACTTTAGGGAACACATCTAACACATTAAGGAATAGTAAACACCCCATCTAAACCAATAAGCATCAGTAGAGACCCCATCTAAGACATTAGGCAACTGTTGGGTCCCCATATAAGACATGCAACTGTAGACACCTCATCTAAGACATTAGGCAATAGTAGAGAACCTTGTAAGACAGTAGGCAATTGTAGAGACTCCATCTAAGACAAGGAAACTGTGGAGACCCCATCTAAGACATTAAGCAACAGTAGAGACCCCATCTAAGACAGTAGGCAATAGTAGAGACCTCATCTAAGACATTAGGCAACTGTAGAAACACAAGCTAAGACCTTTTGAAACTTTAGAAACACCACTGAAGACATTAGGCAACTATTTATACCAAATCTAAGATGTTAGGCAGTGGTAGACACCCCATCTAAGACGTTAGGCAGCAGAAGATCCAAACTAAGACATTAAGAAACAGTTGAGACTCCATTTAAGACATTAGACAACAGGAGAGACACCATGTAAGACCTTAAGCAACTGTGGAGATCCCATCTAAGACACTAAGCAACAGTAGAGACTCCATAAACAGGCTGGAGTAGCCATTCTAATCTCGGATAAAATTGACTTTCACCCAAAAGTCATCAAAAAAAGATAAGGAAGGACACTTCATACTCATCAAAGGAAAAAATCTACCAAGAAGAACTCTCAATTCTAAACATATATGCTTCAAAAGCAAGAGCACCCACATTCATAAAAGAAACCTTACTAAAGCTCAAAGCTCACATCGCACCTCACACAATAGTAGGAGACTTCAACACTCCACTATCATCAATGGACAGATCTTGGAATCACAAACTAAACAGAGACAGAGTGAAACTAACAGAGGTTATGAACCAAATGGATTTAACAGATATCTATAGAACATTTCATCCTAAATCAAGAGAATATACCTTCTTCTCAGCACCTCATGGTACCTTCTCCAAAATTGACCATATAATCGGCCACAAAACAAACCTCCA
>JAPYYD010004636.1:0-12908 GCA_028551405.1 Uromys caudimaculatus | reverse complement strand
TGTTCCTCTTTCTCCACATCCTCTCCAGCATCTGCTGTCACCTGAGTTTTTGATCTTAGTCATTCTGACTGGTGTGGGGTGGAATCTCAGACTTGTTTTGATTTGCATTTCCCTGATGACTAAGGATGTTGAACATTTCTTTAGGTGCTTCTCAGCCCTTTGAGTTTCCTCAGTTGAGAATTCTCTGTTTAGCTCTGTTCCCCATTTTTTGATAGGGTTATTTGGTTCTCTAGAGTCTAACTTCTTGAGTTCTTTGTATATATTGGATATTAGCCCTCTATTGGATGTAGGAATGGTAAAGGTCTTTTCCCAATTGGTTGCCATTTTGTCCTATTGACAGTGTCCTTTGCCTTACAGAAGCTTTTCAATTTCATGAGGTCCCATTTGTCTATTCTTGATCTTAGAGCATAAGCCATTGATGTTCTGTTCAGGAACTTTTCCCTTGTGCCCATGTGTTCCAGACTTTTTTCCACTTTCTCTTCTATTAGATTCAGTGTATCTGGTTTTATGTAGAGGTTCTTGATCCACTTGGACTTGAGCTTTGTACAGGGAGATAGGAATGGATCAATTTGCATTCTTCTACATGTTGACCACCAGTTGAACTAGCACCATTTGTTGAAAATACTGTCTTTTTCCTTTGGATGGTTTTAGCTCCTTTGTCAAAGAACAAGTGACCATAAGTGTGTGGGTTCACTTCTGGTTTATCAGCTGTAGGAGTTCTCTGGTGGAGTTTTTCGTGTCACTAAAGTCAGGATCAGATAAACCATCTAAATACTCCCATAACCCCTAAAGAAATGGGAGCAGTCATGAAAAGTCTCCCAACCAAAATAAGCCCAGGACCATATGAGTTTAGTACAGAATTCTATCAGACCTTCAAAGATGACCTAATATCAATATTCTTCAAACTATTCCACAAAATGGAAACAGAAGGAACACTACCCAATTCATTCTATGAAGCCACAGTTACACTGATACCAAAACCTCACAAAGAAAGAAAACTTCAGACCAATTTCCCTTATGAATATCGATGTGAAAATACTCAATAAAATTCTCAAAATCTGAATCCAAGAACACATCAAAATGATCATTCACCATGATCAAGTAGGCTTCATCCCAGGGATGCAGGGATGGTTCAATAGCTGGAAATCCATCAATGTAATCCACTACATAAACAAACTCAAAGAAAAAACATATGATCATTTCAGTAGATACTGAAAAAGCATTTGACAAATTCAACATCCCTTCATGATAAAAGTCTTGGAAAGATCAGGAATTCAAGGCCCATACCTAAACATAGTAAAAGCAATATACAGCAAACCAGTAGCCAACATCAAACTAAATGGAGAGAAACTCAAAGCAATCCCACTAAAATCAGGGACTAGACAAGGCTGCCCTCTTTCTCCCTATGTATTCAATATAGTGCTTAAAGTTCTAGCTAGAGCAATTAGACAACTGCCCTGGCCCATGGGGTCATCAACTTGAACCTAAGGAGGGGACTGACGAATGGGGGACAAGAGACAGCAAGGAAGGAGAGCAAGTTGTGCGTTCTGATCAAGCTCTTGAAGTTTATTTCAGGACAGCAACTTAAAAAGACAGGCGGGCAGGATAGCTACACAAGGCCCGAGGCCAACCCATTACCTTAACCAGTTTTCAGGAAATACCAGATGTTCTTTCGATTCCTAGGACTGGAGACCGCAAATGCCCTGTCCTTTCTAACCTTGCACCTTAACTGACAGTGGATAATTTCATGGGTTTGGCTCTCAGCATCTCAGGGGTTTGACTCCAGACAGACCACAAAAGGAGATCAAAGGGATACAAATTGGAAAGGAAGAAATCAAAATATCACTATTTTCAGATGATATGATCGTATACTTAAGTGACCTGCAAAGAATGTTTTATTCTGCAGAAGTCCAGCATACTGGGGTCTTCCCATTACCAAGACAGAGAGACACCAAAGTGAGCTTGCAGCCCTGATTCAAAGCATATTAGGCAATTCCAGGCTAAGTGACCTCTATGTTAATCTGTTGGGTCCATCTCTATGGACAGTCCATTATCGGGGTGTGGGGCTGGACACTTGCTGGGGAGGTCTGGAAACTGTTGGCTGAAGAAGTAGCTGAGGAAGTTTGGAAACTGCTGCTGACCCATTGTCCTTGCTTCAGGCCAGGTGGTGGGGAAGCTTCTGAGGCCTGGCCTGCTTGGAATTGCCCAGTTCTTGGAAACAGATTTAGGCCTAGTCTCCTTAACTGTTAGTTTGAAGCCTGTCATAGAATCAGCCTAGTCTTCTGTAGTAGCCATTCCTGATTGTCAACTTGACTATTTCTGGAGTGAACTACAATCCAGAATTAGAAGGCTCACCTGTGGTCCAGATCTTGAAGCTGGAAGACAAAAGTTTCTGACCTGGATTTTGGCATGGAGATCTTGAGGCGTAGTGGCCATGAAAAGCTTAGCCCCAGGCAAAGTAGTACACACCCTTAATTCCAGGAGACTGAGGCAAGGAGATCTCTGAGTTCAAGGTCAGCCTGGGCAAAGCAAGTCCCAGATCCAGGCATGGTGGTACACACCTTTAATCTGGGCCATACCTTCTGCTGGAGACCTACTTAAGAACATTGGAAGAAAGAAGATTAACTCTTCTTTGCCTGCATGCCTTGTGGGACCAAGCAACTGCTAGATCCTTGGACTTTCATTCACAGTTGATGCTGACCATTGTTGGGGAGTTGGACTACAGACTGTGAGTCATCAACAAATTCCCTTACTATATAGAGACTACCCATAAGTTCTGTGACTCTAGAGAACCCTGACTAATACATCTTCTGTTCTGTGACTTTAGAGAACCCTGACTAATACATCTTCTCATCAGAACTATACATGGAGCAAATAATGATATGGTACTATCACACTTAAAGGAACTAGTAGGTGAATCATTTAGGGGAAATTGGAGAACTTTTGAACAAAAGATGCTAGGATGATTTTATGAATATAAAATTGCCTAACCAAATAGTCAATCTATAAACACAGATATAAATGTACAGACTTTCTTCCTGTCTGATTTTTAAAAAATCATAATTGAATCAAAGTTAAATATTCACTAAATATGTTAATTATTTTCTAAATGGCTTCTTCTAGTTATTTTTTATGGGATTGGAAAGTTCTTCATTGTTGATAAAAATATCCATTAATATTTTAAGTCCAAATACAATTGTTTATTTATTTTTTAGATTATAATATAAATACATAGTTTTATCACTCCACAACCTCCTATATATTCCTCCTTGCTCTTTCAAATTAATGTCCTCTTTTTTCATTAAGTATAATGTACAAAATTTGCAAATCATGGTCACATAAGGAAAATTATAAACTTACCAATATGTCCACACACAGGAAAGATGGTTCATGTTTTAGAAATTTTATGAATTAGTTGGTAAATAGTTTCAGAAATCAGGTATAATGTATAAGGTCCTCTATTTACATAAAAATGATAATTACTCAGGGCTTACTCAATTATTTCATAGTTTTATGACTAGAAAAATTTGAGGCCTTGTTAATATTTCTTGATAATATTGCTCTCTTACTGACACTATTACTAGATAAGCATTTCAAGGTCTATCATGCAATTGTTACATATTACATTGTTATATAACATAACTGTTTTTTTTTTTTTTTTTTGGTTTTTCGAGACAGGGTTTCTCTGTGTAGCTCTGGCTGTCCTGGAACTCACTCTGTAGACCAGGGTGGCCTCAAACTCAGAAATCCACCTGCCTCTGCCTCCCAAGTGCTGGGATTAAAGGCGTGCACCACCACTGCCCAGCCTAACATAACTGTTAAATCTGATTATTTAACAAATACTAAAGTGAAAATTTATTGAATTTTTTTTTGCTTCATATCATTACTTGATGGAAATCTTGTTAATAACAGTATAAATATTTATATCACTGAATGGCAGGACATTCTAGCATTAAATCTGTTCCATTTCTCCACACACTTACCAAGCTATTTCTTTGACTCCAGTATTTTAAAAGATCATCTATCACATTAAGAGTTCTACCTCAGGCTTTTCTTCTTAACTTGCAATCTGTCTATATATGTCCACTGTATGTACTTGTCTGTCTCTCTCATCCCTTTATCACTCCAATAGCTTGATCTCATCCTTTCCCATAAAATGTCTTTCCTTTAATATTCCTTGTCTTAGTAGAATATGATGCTACTCCACCAGTAGGCACCAAAGTAAAAAACTAGCTATTATTTCTTGGAGCTGCCTGCCTTTCCCTTTCTACTGCCCTCTTCAGCCTCACTTTGTAGTATCTCTTTCATTGGATTATTTCAACAATCTGCTCAGGTATATGGTTTAATGTATTTTAAGATAGTCCTTTTAACGTATATATAAAGTGATACCTGGCCAAAGTCTGATAACTAGCTTATTATTTTAAAATATAATTTTATAGTTTTATAAATACAGTTGATATGGTTTGAGATTTTTGGAAATTCATTTCTGATTTTTAATCCAGCAAGATTACAAAAAGATGCATTATGTACTAGTTTCTAGTTGATATGATTTCATTAATCATATTATTTTTCTTCTGGCATGTAACAAACTCATATATCCAGTCTGAGGTATTAAGGACAATATTAAGGAACACCGTGTAGCAGGTGCTGGACTATGAATGGTAATTGTAATATTGGGAGAGGAATAATGTTCCTACCAATGACATACATAATTTTGAACATACAGCAAACTGCAAGAAAGCCCTGGATACTTTTGAAGTCAGGGATAAAAGGGCATAAAAGCAAGTTCCTTAGGAAATAGTAAGACTGGCTTAAATAAATCTTAACTATCTAGCTTTGTAGGACTGGAAGTGGGCAAATATATATACATACATATATATGTATGTATATATACATATATATATCTGTAAGTTTATGTGTGTGTATGGAAAGATTATAATGCAGCCACAAACATATACACATCACTACTAATATTCAATAACTCTTGTTAGTTTTAAGAAGTAATATACTATATATTCTTATAATTTGAATGAAAGAATGAATATATATATATATATGAAATATGTCAGGTAATACATGGAGACTATGTCACAGTTGCCTCTCAAAAAAGAATCTGCGTGTCTAGGTGAAAGAGACACTTCATTTTGAGTAATATGCCACAAGTATATATAACCTATTTAAAAATTAATGAGATTTTGTTTTAAAAATATATTCCTGAATGAACTACATCTGTTGTTTGTTTGTTGAAAGATGATCGTCTGTAGCCCAGGCTATTCATAAGCTTATTCTATAGTACAGGATGACCTCAAAGTTCTGATTACCCTGCTTTGTCCTCTGAAGTGCTGTGGTTATAGGCATGTGCCACCACATTCATGTTCTGATGGGGTTTAGGGCGTGTGTACCATAGTCTGCAGTGAACTTGTGGGAGTCAGGAGATAGCTTATGGAAGTTGTTTCTCTCCTTCTACCTTGTAGGTCTGGGACTCATCTCAAGTCATCAGGCTTGGTAACAAATGCCTGAACCCAGTGAACCACCTCATCAGTCCATCTGCCCATCTTTGTTTGCCATTTCAGTTATAATTGCTGACCAGTAAGTTAACAGGATCCAATCTTCTCTGCCCTTCCAGTGTTAGTATTAAAAATGTTCGCTGTTGTGCCAGATTTTCCCTTGGTGCTATGTTTTAAGTATGGATCACCATGCTTGTTTAGAAAGAAGTTTATCCAGCAAGTAATCTTCCAGCCTCTCATTTCTTTCATGTTGGCTTGGAAATTGAATTCAGAGCTTTTGTGCTTGGTAGACAAACACTAATGTGTGTGTGCATGTGTGTGTGTGTGTGTGCGCGTGCGCATGTGTGTGTGTGTGTGTGTGTGATATGCATGTATGCATGCATGTTTTCAGTTGTATAAACCTGTGCATGTGTCATTTTGAGTAAGAATAAAATGTTTTGATTTTTATTGAGGTCATCATCTCAAATATTTTTTCACTAGGAAAACTTCATTTGAATTGGAAGGTCAGCTTATTATCACATTTTCATTTCACTGATTAAGAGGATCGATTTATTAAACTCTCCTCTTTATGCCATCTCTCCTCCTAAAGCCATTTTTAGTCAAAGAAGATGCTTTTTTCCAGAAAATTACCACTGGTATCAATATAACTAAAGATATTGATACAGCTGCACTTTCTGTGCTAGAATATTCAGACAAGTCTATATGGTCTCTGTGAAGTTAGCATTTACATTTTTCTTAATAGAAGGAGATATGGAGAGTATTTAATCAATGAGAGGTCAAAATAAGATACTGGTAAATACTGAAAATATGACATAGGAAAAATGAATTATAAGAATGTCATAGAAATGTCAGCAATGTCAATATGCATTATATGAGAGATAGGCATTCCTCCAGTGATCTAAAGCAATATTGGAGCTCAGTGAAGAGCATTTCTCTGTGTTCTTGTCCGAGTGACATACAGCAGCTCAAATGCTATGCAATGTCACTTCCCAGGACACAGGGGACCTCAGTAGCTTTATGGAATTACAGGCCCAGCAAGGAAGTGTCATTGAAATAAAATTTGAGGAGGAGAATTGCATTTTGAATATAGACTTTTCAAACACAAGGAAAATTAAAAATTTTGATTAAAAGGTATTTTTAGATTTTGGAAGCTTAGGAACTCAGAACACAGATGTAATATACAATAAGTTGGAAACATTGTTATTTTGAAATTTTTATAATACTAATTTCTAGAAAATCATTTTTTTAGAACATAGCTTTGGAAGCAGAGAGGGCAATGAGGAAATTCTTTGTTAAGTTCACATTGCTTTTCAGGACCAAAAACTCAGCCTTGACAATAATTAAAAGATCTTGGAATGCTCATCAAATTAAAAAAAAAAGTGCTGACATATAAAACAAAATACAAATTGATAGTTTTCACCTAAAATGATCTGTAACATGGGCTACAATAATTTAATTCATTAGTTGGTATATTCTGTTTTATTCTTTGATGATTTCACATATGTATACATTTTTTTTTATTCAGAAACACTTCCATTACCTTCTCTTATCTTCCTCTCATTATTCTTGACCTCTTTGTTTTCCCAACAAGTTTCCTATGTGTATTTGTGTGTGTGTGTGTGTGTGTGTGTGTGTGTGTGTGTGTGTCCCACTGAACTAAGTGAAGGTTGTTTGCATGACTGTGGACAGAGAGCTATTCATTGGAACATGGGTATCATAGAAAATTTTTATATGGTATGGTGGTTTAAATATGAATGAGCCTCTATAGGCTCACCTATTTGAAGGCTTAATCACCAGAGAGTGAACTGTTTGATATGATTTGAAAGATTAGGAGGTATGTCCTTGTTGGGGTAGGTGTAGCTTTGATTGATGAAAGTGTATCACTGATGATAGACTCTGAGGTTTCAAAAGCCCATGTCAGGTCCAGGCACTCATTCACTATCTCTGAGTTTGTAGATCAGGATTTATATCTCAGTTACTTTTCTGATACCACACCTTCCTGTGTGTCATCATGCTCTTTTGCATGATGATAATGGATGAAACCTCTGAAACTGTAAACAAGCAAGATGTCAGTAAAATGTTTTCTTTTAATAAGAGTTTCTTTGGTCATGCTGTCTCTTCACAGCAACAGAATAGGAATTAAGACATGTGAGGAGGAGCAACCTGGGACAGGAGCCTTCCAGTTTCCATCTGTGGTTGGGGACCTCGGCCTGGGCCACAGGGTTCTATAGCCAAATAGGGCCAGTAGAAAGCTAGCCTCCCAGGAGGGTAGACAAGCCCATGAGTGGAGGTAAGACTAGCGCCACTGCTCATTGTGACCTGCCCAGAATCCTCAGGACACAGGGACTGAGGAGTGGTCTTCCAGTTTCCTTCTGTGGCCAGGGAATCGATTCTGTGACATAGGGATCCATACTCAAATAGTGCCAGGAGAGAGCTGGTTTCCCAGGAGTGCCAACTCACCTTCAAGCACAGGCAAGACTGCCATTTCTGTTCAAATTCCTGGATCAAGAGGGACCCTTGCAGAGCCATCAGGACACAGGAACCAAGGAACAGCTGGGGACAGAATACTTCTGGTCTCTGTCTGCACCCCAGAGCTGACCTTGTACCACAGCTCTCCAAACCCAAATTCCTCTCAGAGAGAGCTGGTCTCCAAGGAGTACTGACACAGAGGCTTGCAGGAAGGACAAGCCACAGTCAGAGAGAGAAAGACCAGCGAACACCAGAGATAATAAGATGGTGAAAGGCAAGGGCAAGAACAAAGGAACAGATACCAAGGCAACTTGGCATCATCAGAACCCAGTTCTCCCACCACAGCAAGCCCTGAATACCCCAACACACCAGAAAAGCAAGACTCAGATTTAAAATCACATCTCATGATGATGATAGAAGATTTTAAGAAGGAAATAAATAACTCCCTTAAAGAAATACAAGAGAACACAGCTAAACAGCTAGAAGCACTTAAAGAAGAAACACAAAAATCCCTTAAAGAATTACAGGAAAACACAATCAAACAGATGGAATTACAGGAAAACACAATCAAAGAGGTGAAGGAAATGAACAAAACAATCCAGGATCTAAAAGTGGAAATAGAAACAATGAAGAAATCACAAAAGGAGACAAACCTGGAGTTAGAAAACCTAGGAAAAAGATCAGGAGTCATAGATGCAAGCATCACCAACAGAATACAAGAGATAGAAGAGAGAATCTCAGGTGCAGAAGATAACATGCAAAACATTGACACAACAGTAAAAGAAAATGCAAAATGCAAAAAGCTCCTAACCCAAAACGTCCAGGAAATTCAGGAAACAATAAGAAGACCAAACCTAAGGACAATAGGTATAGAAGACAGTTAAGATTCCCATCTTAAAGGGCCAGTAAATATCTTCAACAACATTATAGAACAAAACTTCCATAACCTAAAGAAAGAGATGAACATAAACACTCAAGAAGCATCCAGAACTCCAAATAGTTTGGACCAGAAAAGAAATTTCTCCCATCATATTATAGTCAAAACACCAAATGCACAAAACAAAGAAAGACTATTAAAAGCAGTAAGTGAGAAATGTCAAGGAAGATATAAAGGCAGAGCTATCAGAATTACACCAGACTTCTCACCAGAGACTATGAAAGCTAGAAGATCCTGGGCATATCTCATACAGACCATAAGAGAACACAACTGCCAGCCCAGCCTGCTATATCCAGCAAAACTCTCAATTACCATAGATGGTGAAACCAAGATATTCCATGAATAAACCAAATTTACACAATATATTTCCACAAACCCAGCCCTACAAAGGATAATAGATGGAAAATGCCAACACAAGGAGGAAAACTACACCCTAGAAAAAGCATGAAAGTAATCTTTCAACAAACTCAAAAGAAGGTAGCCACACAAACATAAAAATAACATTGAAACTAACGGGAAGCAACAATCACTATTACTTAATATCTCCTAACATTAATGGACTCGATTCCCCAATAAAAAGACATAGACTAACAGACTGGATACATAAAGAGGACCCGGCATTTTGCTGTATCCAGAAATGCACCTCAGAGTTAAAGACAAACACTACCTCAGAGTAAAGGGCTAGAAAACAATTTTCCAGGCAAATGGTCCAAGAAACAGGCTGGAGTAGCCATTCTAATATTGGATAAGATCGACATTCAAACAAAAGTCATCAAAAAGATAAGGAAGGAAACTTCATACTCATCAAAGGAAAAATCTACCAAGAAGAACTCTCAATTCTGAACATCTATGCTCCAAATGCAAGGGCACCCACATTCATAAAAGAAACTTTACTAAAGCTCAAAGCACATTTTTCACCTCACAAAATAGTAGTGGGAGACTTTAACACCCTACTCTCATCAATGGACAGATCTTGGAAACATAAAATAAACAGAGACACAGTGAAACTAACAAATGTTATGGAACAAATGGATTTAACAGATATCTATAGAACATTTCATCCTAAATCAAAAGAATATACCTTCTTCTCAGCACCTCATGGTACCTTCTCCAAAATTGACCATATAATCGGTCACAAAACAAACCTCAACAGATATATGACTATTGAAATAAGCCCATGCCTCCTATCAGATCACTATGGACTAAGGTTGGTCTTTAATGGCAACAAAAACAACAGAAAGCCCACATACACATGGAAGCTGAACAATGCTCTATTCAAGAATAACTTGGTCAAGAAGAAAGAAAGAAAGAAATTAAAGACATCCTAGAATTTAATGAAAATGAAAGTACAACATACCCAAACTTATGGGACACAATGAAAGCAGTATTAATAGGAAAACTCATAGCTCTGAGTGCCTCCAAAAAGAAACTGAAGAGAGCATACACTAGCAGCTTAACAGCACACGTGAAAGCTCTGGAACAAAAAGAAGCTAATACACCCAAGAGGAGTAGAAGGCAGGAAATAATCAAACTCAGGGCTGAAATCAACCAAGTAGAAACAAAAAGAACTATACAAAGAATCAACAAAACCAGGAGCTGGTTCTTTGAGAAAATCAACAAGATAGATAAACCCCTAGCCAGACTAAACAGAGGGCACAGAGACAGTATCCAAATTAACAAAATCAGAAATGAAAAGGGAAATATAACAAAAGATTATGAGGAAATTTTTAAAAAATCATCAGATTCCACTACAAAAGCATATACTCAACAAAACTGGAAAATCTAGATGAAATGGACAATTTTCTAGACAGATATCAAATACCAAAGTTAAGTCAGGCACAGATAAACCATTTGTACTGGCTAGTTTTGTGTGTCAACTTGACACAAGCTGGAGTTATCACAGAAAAAGGAGTTTCAGTTGAGAAAATGCCTCCATGAGATCCAGCGGTAAGGCATTTTCTCAATTAGTGATCAAGGGGAGAGATGAAGCCTCAGTTGCATTGAAAGCCCAGGACTGAAGGGGTCATTCAAAGGAGCTTAGGCTTGGCACCATGAAGAGAGTCTACAAGAGGCTATTGGTAAACCTAGTTGCAGTGGAAGACAGCAGTGTTTTGGAGATGCCAGTACCATGAGATGACCACCAAGAACAGCAGCAGCAGTGGAGTACAGGCATCTGGAGCCTAGAAGACACGGTGTGTTCTACAAAGTGCAGAGCTGGAGAAGTGACTCAAGCCCTTGGAGGAATCCAGAAGATCGTGAGTGAATCCCAGACACTGGACAGTTGGAGTTTGATTTTGCTTTTGATTGTGACTGTGGCCTGATATTTTTCCCTCTTGAAGAAAGAAGGTATTTTAGTGGAGCCCACAGTTAAGAGATTTTGAATTTTTAAAAGACTTGAATTTTAAGACATTGGATGTTTAAAAGGGACTGAAATGTTAATATGTAAGAATTTACAAAGACTGTGGGACTTTTAAAGTTATTTAGATCTTGGGGATGAATAAGAAAGTAAGGGTCAAGGCTTAATGGTGATGTGTTTGTGTTTCAGGTTGACAAGGGGTCAATTGTACTCTCTAGTTTTCTGTGTCAACTTTACACAAGCTGGAGTTATCACAGAAAAAGGAGTTTCAGTTGAGAAAATGCCTCCATGAGATCCAGCGGTAAGGCATTTTCTCAATTAGTGATCAAGGGGAGAGGGCCTCTTTTGAGTGGTACCATCTGTGAACTGGTAGTCTTGGGCTCTATAAGAAAGCCAGCTGAGCAAGCCAGGAGAAGCAAGCAAGCCAGGAGAAGCTAGCAAGCCAGGAGGTTACATCCCTCCATGGTCTCTGCATCAGCTCCTGCTTCCTGCCCTGTTTGAGTTCCAGTCCTCACTTTCTTTGGTGATGAACAGCAGCATGGAAGTATAAGCTGAATAAACCCTTTCCTCCCCAACTTGCATCTTGGTCATGATATCTGTGCAGGAATAGAAACCCCGACTAAGACACAATCTAAACAGTCCCATAACCCCTAAAGAAAAAGAAGCAATCGTTAAAAGTCTCCCAACCAAAAAAAACCCAGGACCAGCTGGCTTTAGTGCAGAATTCTATCAGACCTTCAAAGAAGACCAAATACCAATACTCTTCAAACTATTCCACAAAATAGAAACATAAGGAACACTACCCAATTCTTTCTATGAGGTCACAGTTACATTAATACCAAAATCTCACAAAGACCCAACAAAGAAAGAAAACTTGAGACCAATTTTACTTATGAATATCGATGCAAATATACTCAATAAAATTCTTGCAAACCTAATACAAGAACTCATCAAAATGATCATTCATCACGATCAAATAAGCTTCATCCCAGGGATGCAGGGATGGTTCAATATCTGGAAGTCCATCAATGAAATGTAAAACTATATAAACAAACTCAAAGAAAAAAAACCACATGGTCATTTCATTAGATGCTGAAAAAGCATTTGACAAAATTCAACATCCCTTCATGATTAAAGTCTTGGAAAGATCAGGAATTCAAGGCCCATACCTAAACTTAGTAAAAACAATATACAGCAAACCAGTAGCCAACATCAAACTAAATGGAGAGAAACTTGAAGCAATCCCACTAAAATCAGGGACTAGACAAGGCTGCCCTCTCTCTCTCCCTATCTTTTCAATATAGTACTTGAAGTTCTAGCTAGAGCAATTAGACAACAAAAGGAGGTTAAAGGGATACAAATTGAAAAGGAAGAAATCAAAATATCACTATTTGTAGACGATATGATCATATACTTAAGTGACCCGAAAAATGCCACCAGAGAACTGCTACAGCTGATAAACAACTTCAGCAAAGTGGCCGGATATAAAATTAACTCAAACAAATCAGTAGCCTTCCTATACTCAAAGGATAAACAGGCTGAGAAAGAAATTAGGGAAATGACACCCTTCACAATTGTCACAAACAATATAAAGTATCTTGGTGTGACTCTAACCAAACAAGTGAAAGATCTGTATGAC
>JAPYYD010004635.1:0-12911 GCA_028551405.1 Uromys caudimaculatus | reverse complement strand
GCCCTTGGGCCTGAGGGTGTTAGAGGCCCCAGTAAAGGGGAATGTCAAGGTGGGAATATGGGAATGGGTGGGCGGGTGGGTGGGAGTTGGAATTCCCTCATAGAGGCAGAGAGGGGGAGGGAAAAAAAGAGAGTCACCTTCAGGGAATACAGGATGTTTCCATTGTGCTCTCCTTTCACACCAACTCCAAATGCCTCCCAATTCTAGCTTTGTCTCCCCACACTCTCTCCCTCCATCCCATTCCCCCACCCCACTTGATCCCTCCTTCTCTGGTCTCTACTTGCCCCCATTCCACCTGTAAAGTTTATACTATTTTCCATTCCCAGGGGGATCCATGCATCTGCTCTAGACCTCTCCTCTTTACCTAATCTCTCTGGTCTAGAGATTGTAGCTTGGTTGTCATTTACTTAATGTCTAACATCCACTTATAGGTGAATACATACTGCATTTGTCTTTCTGGGTTTGGCTTACCTCACTTAGGATAATTTTGCCTAGCTCAATTCATTTGCCAGCAAATTTCATGATGTCATTTTTAAACAGCAGAGTAATAGTCTATTGTGTAAATGAACCACATTTTTCTTATCAATCCATCAGTTGAGGTGACATTTAGATTGTTTCCAGTTTCGGGCTATTATGAATAAAGCTGCAGTGAACCTGGTTGACCAAGTGTCCTTGTGGTAGGATAGAGTGTCTTTTGAGTATATGCCCAAGAGTGGTCATAGACTCATAGCTGGCTCATGAGGTAGGCCTATTCCCAATTTTTTGAGGAACTTTGATATTGATTTGCATAGTGGCTATACAAATTTGCACTCCCACCAGTAATGGCATGTTCCTTTCGTTCGAGATCCTCAGCAGCATGAGCTATCACTTAAATTATCGATCTTAGCCATTACAACAGACATAGGAAAGAATCTCAAAGTAGTTTTAATTTATATTTCCTTCATGGCAAAGAATGTTGAACATTCTTGAAGTATTTCTCAGCCATTTGAGATTCCTAGGTTGATAGTTTGCTGTTTATAGCTGTACCCATTTTTAAATTCTATTATTTGATTTTTTGGTCTATAGTTTCTTAATTTTTTTAAAAATATATTTTGGATATTAGTGTTCTAACAAATATGGAGTTGGTAAATCTTTTTCATTCATAGGCTGCTTCTATCTGATTGACAGCATTCTTGGCTTTATGAAGCTTTCCAGTTTCATGAGGTCCAATTTATTAATTGGTGTTCTGTTTGTAAATTTGTCTCCTCTGCCAATGCATCCATGGCATTCCCCAGTTTTCCTTTTATAAGGTTTTATGTTGAGGTCTTTGATTCACTTGGACTTGAGTTTTGTGCAGGATGATAGATATGGATCTACCTGCATTCTTCTACATGCAGACACGCAGTTAGACCAGCACTATTTGTTGAAGATACTGTCTTTTATCCCTAGTGTGTGTTTCTGGTTCCTTTATTAAAACTTCAGATATCCATAGATGTGTGGATTTATACCTTGGTCTTCAGTTGGGTTACCTTGATCAATGTGTCTGTTTTTATTATGCCAAAACTATGTGATTTTTATTACTGTAGTTCTATAGTACAACTTGAAATTAAGGATGGTGATACCTCCAGCAATTATTTTTTTGTTCAGAATTGTTTTAATTATCCTGCTATCCTGTTTTTTGTTTGTTTGTTTTTGTTTTTGTTTCTATATGAAGTTGATAATTGTTGTTTCAAGGTCTGTGAAGAATTGTGTTGAAATTTTGATGAGGATTTCATTGAGTCTGTAGATTGATTTTGGTAGGATGGCCATTTTTACTATGTTAATCATACAGATCCACGATCAAATGGCATAGCTTTTTATCTTCTGATATCAATTTTTTTCTTCAAACACTTGCGTTTTTTAATCATAAAAGTCTTTCACTTGCTTGGTTAGAGTTACCCCAAAGTATGTTATGTTTTGAAACTGTTGAGAAGGGTGGTGGTGTTTCCCTGACTTCCATTTTAGCCTGTAATTTGTGTTTTTGAAATTTTTCTTGTATTCAGTCTCTTGGATGGAAGTGTTTATCAGCTGTAAGAGTTCCCTGATAGAATTTTTGGGCTCACTTATGTATACTATCACAAATAGCAACATTTTGACTTCTTCCTTTCCTATTTGCATTCCCTTGACCCTCTTCAGGTGTATCATTGTTCTAGCTAAGACTTCAAGTATTATATTGAATATATGTGGATAGAGTAGACAGTCTTGCCTTATACCTGGTTTTGGTGGAATTGCTTTGAGTTTCTCTCTATTTAATTTGATGTTGGTAATAGATTTACTGTATATTGTTCTTGTTGTGTTTAGATATTTCCCTTGTATCCCTAATCTCTCTTGGAATTTTATCATGAAGAGGTGCTAGATTTTGACAAATGGCCTTCTTCAACTAATGAGATAATTTTCTGGTTTTTTTCTTCCAGTTTGTTAATTTTTATATGTTGAACTATCTCTGCATCTCTAGGATAAAGTTTACTTGATCATGGTGGGTGATCTTTTTGATGTGTTCTTGGATTTGATTTGCAAGTATTTTTATTATTTTTGAATCTATGTTCATAATTGGTCTATTATTTGCTTTCTTTGTTGTATCTTTGTGTGGTTTGAGTATCAGAATAACCATGGTCTCATCAAATGAATTTGGCAATGTTCCTTCTGTTCCTATTTTGTAGAATAATTTGAGAATTGAACTCTTCTTCTTCAATGCTAAAGCCATCTGATCTCGGGCTTTTTTGGGGAAGGAGGGGAAATTTTAAATGATTTTTTATTTAAGTTGTTTATCTGATCTTGATCTAATTTTGGTAAGTGCTACATATTGAAAAATTATGAATTTCTTTTAGATTTTTTTATTTGTTGGAGTACAGATTTTTTAAAAAAATATAATTATATTGTTTTTATTATTCATTCACAATTTGATGAACATATATGATATTTCTATTCCTGGGAATTGAAAATAGAGCAGCAATGAAAATGGATAAGCAGGTGTCTTTGAAGTAGGGTAAAGTATTCTTTGGAGTACAGATTTTTAAACTATGTCCTTATGATTCACTGGATTTCCTCAGTGTCTGTTTTTATATCTCACTTTTTGTTACTGATTCTGTTAATTTATATATTTTCTCTCTGCCTTTTAGTTAGTTTGGATAAATGTATGCAGATCATACTGATTTTTTTCAAAGAACCAATTATTTGTTTCATTGATTTTTTTGTGTTGTTCTTTCTATCTTATTAATTTCAGCCCTGAATTTGATTAATTCATGATGTCTACTCCTCTTGAATATGATTACTTCTTTTCGTTCTAGAGTTTTCAGGTGTGCTTCTTCTTCTTCTTCTTCTTCTTCTTCTTCTTCTTCTTCTTCTTCTTCTTCTTCTTCTTCTTCTTCTTCTGTTGAATATAAGCACTCAATGTTATAAGCTTTCCTCTTAACCCAGCTTTAATTGTATCTGATACATTTTGATATCATATATATTTCTTTTCATTGAATTCTAGATCATCTTTAATTTCTTTATTTCTATCTTGACTATTTTTTTCAGTAGAGAGTAGTACAGTTTCCATGAGTTTATAAGCTTTCTGTTATTTCTGTTGCAGTTTTAATCCATGGTGGTTTGATAGGATGCAGGGAGTTATTTCAAATTTTTTTTATATCTGTTGAGACCTGCTTTGTGACCGAGCATGTGGTTAATTTTGGAGAAAGTTCCGTGAGCTACTTTGAAGAGGATACATTTCTGTGTGTGTGTGTGTGTGTGTGTGTGTGTGTGTGTGTGTGTGTGTGTGTGTGTGTTTTCCTTCTTTTGGTTTTGATGGTGTGAAATTATTTATTTTCTTTGTTTTCATGAATGTAGCTAGTGCCCTAGGATTGGAATTTTCTTTCTAGCACCTTCTGTAGGACTGGATTTGTAAATAGATATTGTTTAAATTTTACTTTATCATGGAATATCTTATTTTCTCCATCTATTGTGATCGAAAGTTTTGCTAGGTATAGTTTTCTTAGCTGGCATCTATGGTCCCTTAGAGTCTTCCTTTATATGTTTCTTGATCATTTTCCTTTGCAGTTTTTAATATTCTTCCTCTGTTTTGTATGTTCAGTGTTTTAATTATTATATAGCATAATATTTTATAGCCATCTTCTTTAGGTTACGAACATTTTCTTCTGTGATTTTTTTTTTTGACATTTTCTAGTCCTTTTTTGCTGTTTTTTTTTTTTTTTTTCCTTTTTCCTCTATACCTAGTATTCTTAGGTTTGGTCTTTTCATAGTATCACATATTTCTTGGATGTTTTATTTCAGGAGTTTTTTGGATTAACATTTTATTTGCCTAGTGTATCTATTTCTTCTATTGTATGTTCAACACCTGAGATTCTCTCTTCCATCTCTTGCATTCTGTTGATGAAGCTTGCAGCTACAGTACCTGTTTAAATTACTAAAAGTTTCATTTCCAGAATTCCTTCAGTTTGTGTTTTATTTATTGTTTCCATTTTCATTTTCAGGTCTTGAACAATTTTATTCATTTCATTCAACTGTTTGTGGGGTTTTTTTTTTTGGATTTCTTTAAGAAATTTTTTAAAAAAATTTCCTCCCATTTTTCTGGAATTCTTTAAGAGATTTACTAAATTTTTCTTTAAGGAACTCTATCCATCTTCATATAGTTGGTTTTAAGATCCTTTCCTTATGCTTCAGCTATGTTGAAATACTCAGGGTCTTATCTTGTAGGATAACTGGGCTCTAGTGGAGACATATTGCCCAGGCTGTTATCAAGGGTGTTTTACACTAATATCTAGACATCTGGATTTCAGGTGATTATATATCTAGGTGCTGATTTCTAGATTTGTCTTTGTTGGGTGGGTGCTTTGTTGCTTAGTTTCTTTTTCTTCTCTGGATTTTTGGAGAGTGTGTTGCCTGTTTTCCTGGCCTGCTTAGTTGGTGTATTCACAGGGAATGTCTGCTGATATTGAAATTTCAGACATTGGGATGAGTTTGGGGAAAGAAGTTTGGGGAGAGAAAGTTTGGGAAGAATGTTTTTGTGATTGTTGGAGAGATGGTCATAGAGGAAAGGGAGATCATAGCAGATTTTTTTTTTTTTTTACAGAGCTGAGAATAAAAGAGCGGAGATTGGGTCTCAGGAACAGTAGGAGAGGTGTGGGTCTGCCTTCAGACAGCTTGTTGCCCTGGGAGAAGCAGCCCTTGGGTTATCAGGGGGTGACTGCTGAAGTTAGGGTCTATGAAAAAGCAACACATTCGGGGAGGAAGTTTGGAGGAGAAGATCTGTGGGATCTGCAGGAGATGGGAGCAGGAGAACATCTAAGTCTCTCACTGGTCTTCTGCTGTAGATGAGACTGCTGGGGATGAGACTGGAAAATTGTGTATGTGTAAGAGAGGTGAAGGTTTGCAGGCAGCCTACCTGATTTTCTGACAAGCATGGACTGTGGTTCAGAGAGGATGCCTGCTGGTGCTGAGAGGTGAACTATACAATGAGTGAGGGGAGAGAGGTTAGGAGGGAATGATCTGTGGGATCCACTGGAGATGTGGGGCAGGAGTGAAAGGAGGCTGCAGCTGGCGGTCTCTTGCAGCACTAGGCATGATACTGAGGGATTGGTTCTAGGGGAGCAGCAGAAAGTCTGTGGGCAGTCTTCCTACCTGGTTTTCTGACAGTCTTGTGCAGTGGTTGAGCAGGAGGTTCCTCCTAGAGTTGAAGGTTGGGATACAGTCATGAGTGCAGGGAGCAAAGTTTTGTGTGTGTGTGTGTGTGTGTGTGTGTGATGTTTTATAGTCTGATTCTTAAGCCTAAAATCTTAACTTTCTATGCTGATTCCATACTTTATCTACTTTATATAAACTATATTTTTATACTTTATATAAAGTATATATTTATATATATTATATATCTCACCTATATGCAAAGAAATGGTAATACAGGGTCCATGGAAAAGGCTCAAGGGTTAAGAGAACTTGTTTTTCCAAAAGACCAGAGTTCAGTTCCCAGTATCCATGTCAAGAAAATCATAAGTGTCTGCAACTCCAGGAGATCAGATTCCCTCTTCTGGTCTCCACAGACAACCACACATACATGACATGCACATGTACAGTCATATAGATATACACAAAAATTTTTAAAAAATTGTTAAAAAATGGTGATACATTCCAATGTTACTGAGGAAAAATGAAGCTCAGCTAATTGTGTACAAGTGGTATTTGGGTGTGCCTATGGAATTCTTTCTGATTTGTCTATTACTGAATAATAACTTATTCAAGACCACTCTATATCCAGACAATAAAAATAATTTTATATATCCTATCCATTTGTTTCTTTTGGAATTTGGGCAAGTGGGTGGGCGATTCATCTATTTCACATAGTGTTTTACTGTATCTGCCCGGTATTGTAAAACTAACTGGTGGCTTGTCTGCTCTGGAGGCTTTCCTAACTTATCTGTGGCCCTAGTAAGTAAACTAGCAAGCTTTGCTCAGTTGGATGCTTCACGTTGGAGTGATAGCTGACCTTTCCAGTTGATTTCTCCATTAGTGGCTAAAGTTGCCAAAAGCAAATCTCCTAAGAAAAGAATAGTGGAAGCTGTTAACTGACACAAAATGACTCTGCCACATGGTACTAGCTAGAGTAATTACAGACCATTTAAAAATTGAGAATATTATTCCATCTTTGCCACAGGATATTTGCAGAGAATTCCGTGTCATCTTTAGTTTGGCCCATACCCATGGAGAAAGAAGCTTTTAGTCCAGAAGCCACAAACACAAATTGGTTTGAGTTTGAGTTTATATTTTTCTCCTCTGGTTTCGGGGGTGAGGGAATTATAGTGTGCTACAAGACAGATGAAGCAATATATTTAGTTAACCAAGGGTAGAGATTACTCTTTGTCTTTGAGACAGGAAACTGAGTACAAAAACTGCTGGCTGTATAAAAGCAAAAGAAAAAAATTAGTCTCAGGGAACATGAGAGGGTAGATAATATGACATATCTGAGGGATGAAATGTTTCTGATTAAAATAGTTTTGAGGCTGTAGAGAGGCTCATTGGTTAAGAGTACTTGCTAAGCTTTCTGAGGACCTGAATTCAGTTCCTAACATGTCAGGAAGCTCACAAGTACCTGGAACTCGAGCTCCAGGGAATCTGATGTTCTCTTCTGATCTCTACAGGCAAACACACACATACATATACATACATATACAATAAAAAATAAGCCTCGAAATCAGTGGGCCTATACCCCTCCCTCCAAATGCTACAGCCTGTTTACCTCCCAGGAGGTCTGTAGTAAGCAAAAGCATAGGTGATACTATCACCCAAATACCCATGCCAGCTAGGACACCCACACAGCCCAGCTGACGTGGGACCTGCCCCATCCCCCGCCCCTAGCTCCACCTTCCTTCTGGTTCACTGAACCACCTGGGCCAGAATAGTGGCCTGATACAGCAACAAACACTCTGGTCTTTGAACCTCCCAGGAGGAGGTGCAAAGTAACCAGGGGCACAGGAGGTCTGCAGTAACCAGGGACACAGGAGACCTCCTCTAACCAGAGACAAAAGAGGCCCACCCTAACCAGAGACAACACTGCCTGCCTCCAAGGAGACTAGCTCTAACTCAGGTCACAGAGCTCTACCTGCCTCCAAAGAGACTTGTTCCAGTCAGAGACAGGGAGGTCAGTTAACATCAGAGATAACCAGATTGCAAAAGACAACAAGATCATAAGTGACAGAACCCAATGCAATTGGCACTATCAGATCCCAGTTCTCATACCATAGCAAGCCCTGGATAACTTAACACACCTGAAAAACAAGATAATGAACTAAAATCCCATCTCATGAAGATGATAGAGGACTTTAAGGAGAATATAAAGAACTCCCTTAAAGAAATACAGGAAAATACCTACAAATAGGTAGAAGCCCTTAAAGAATAAAAGCAAAAACAAACAAACAAAAACCCAAATAAATCGCATAATGAAATAAAGGAAAATACAATTAAGTAGGTGAAGGAATTGAACAAAATGGTCCAAAAACTAAGAATGGAAATAGAAACAAAGAAAACACAATGGGAGGCAACCCCAGAGATGGACAACATAGGAAAGAGACCAGGAGCTACAGATACAAGCATTACCAAAAGAATACAAGAGCTAGAAGAGAGAATCTCATGCATAGAAGATACCATAGAAAATATTGACTTATCAGTCAAAGAAAATACAGTGAATAAAGCTCTTAACCCAAAATATCCAGGAAATTCAGGACAGAACATAAAGATCAAACCTAAGTATAACAGGAATAGAAGAGGGTGAAGAATCCCAGATCAAAGGGCCAGTAAATATCTTCAACAAAATCACAGAGAAACTTCCCTAACCTAAAGAAAGAGATGGCCATAAATGTACAAGAAGCCTACAGAACACCAAACTTATTTGACCAGAAAAGAAAATCCTCTCGTCACATAGTAGTCAAAACACTAAATACATAGAACAAAAAGAGGATATTAAAAGTGGTAAAGAGAAAAGGTCAAGTAATATATGAAGACAGACCTATCAGAATTATACCAGACTTCTCAACAGAAAATCTAAAAGCCAGGAGATCCTGGACAGATGTCATCCAGATCTAAAGAAAACACAGTGCCAGTCCAGGATAACCCAGCAAAACTCTCAATAGATGGAAAAATCAAGATATTTTATGACAAAACCAGATTTAAACAATATCTTTCTATTAATCCAGCACTACAGAGGTTACTTGAATGAAATATCCAACACAAGGGGGGTAACTATACCCAAGAAAACAGAAGAAACTAAACATTTCAAAACAAATCTAAAAGAGAAGAATCATACACACATAACATCTCCAGCAACAAAAAAATAACAGAAACTATCAACCACCTATCTTTAATATCTCTCAACATCAATGAACTCACCTCTTCTATAAAAAGCGACAGGCTAACAGACTGGATGAGTAAACAGGATGCAGCATTTTGCTGCATGCAATAAATACATCTCAGTGACAAAGACAGATATTACCTCAGAGTAAAAGGCTGGAAAAATGTTTTGCAAGCAAATGGTCCCAAGAAACAAGCTGGACTTCCTATTCTAATATTCAATAAAATAGACTTTCAACCAAAAGTTATCAAACAAGATGGAGAAGGACACTTCATATTCATCAAAGGAAAAATCTACCAAAAGGAAGTCTCAATTCTGAACATCTATGCCCCAAGCACAAGGGCACCTACACTTGTAAAAGAAACTTTACTGAAGCTCAAAACACACATTGAACCTCACATAACAGTAGTGGGAGACTTTAACACCCCACTCTCACCAATGGACAGGTCATTGAAACAGAAACTAAATAGAGACACAGTGAAATTAACAGAAGTTATGAAACAAATGAATTTAACAGATTCTACAGAACATTTTACTCTAAAACAAGAGAATATACTTTCTTCTTAGCACCTCATGGAACCTTCTCCAAAATTGACCATATAATCAGATATATAACAAGCCTCAACAGATACAAGAATACTGGAAGAATCCTATTCATTCTATCAGATCACCACAGACTAAAACTAGACTTCAATATCAACAAAAAACAACAGAAAGCCCACATACTCATGGAAACTGAATTCTCTGCTCAATGATAACTTGGTCAGGGAAGAAATAAAGAAAGAAATCAAAGACTTTATAGAATACAATGAAAATGAAGACACATAATATTCAAACTTATGGGACACAAAGGAAGCAGTGTTAAGAGGAAAATTCAGAGCAATAAGTGCCGTCATAAAGAAATTGAAAAAAATAAAAAAAAAAAAGAAATTGGAGAGATTGCACATAAGCAACTTAACAGCATACCTGAAAGCTCTAGAACAGAAAGAAGCAGACACACCCAAGAGGAGTAAGGAACAGGAAATAGTCAAACTCAGGTTGGAAATCAACCAAATAGAAACAAAGAGAATGATACAAAGAATCAAGGAAACCAAAAGCTAGTTCTTTGAGAAAATCAACAAGATAGATAAATCCCTAGCCAAACTAACTAAAGGGCACAGAGACAGTATCCAAATTAACAAAATCAGAAATGAAAAGGAAGACATAACAGAAACTGAGGAAATTAAAAAAAAAAAAACCATCAGAACCTACTATAAAAGCCTATACTCTACAAAACTGGATGAAATGGATGACTTTCTAGACAAATACCAGATACTAAAGTTAAATCAAGCTCATGTAAACTATCGAAAGAGTCCCATATCTCCTAAGGAGATAGAAATAACCATCAAAATCTCCCAACCCCAAAAAGCCCAGGGTCAGATGGTTTTAGTGTAGAATTCTATCAGACCTTGAAAGAAGAGCTAACACCAAATACTCCTCAAACTATTCCACAAAATAGAAACAGAAGAAACACTACCTAATTCATTCTATGAAGTCTCAGTTACTCTGATACCTAAACCACACAAAGACCCAACAAAGAAACAGAGCTTCAGACCAATCTCATTTGTGAATATTGATGCAAAAATATTCAATAAAAGTCTTGCAAAACAAATCCAAGAACACATCAAAACTGTCATTTACCATGATCAAATAGGCTTCATCCCAGGGATGCAGGGATGGTTCAATATACAAAAATCCATCCATGTAATACACTATGTAAACAAACAAACAAACAAAAAACCAACAAAAAACCATGATCATCTCATTAGATGCTGAAAAGGCCTTCTACAAAAGACAACACCTCTTCATGTTAAAAGTCCTGGAGAGATCAGGAAATCATGGCACACACATAAACATAATAAAAGCAATATATATCAAACCAACAACCAACATCAAATTAAACTGAGAAAAGCTAGAAGCAATCCCACTGAAATCCCCGACAAGAGAAGGCAAGAATAGCTAGAGTAATTGGACAACAAAAGGAGGTCAAAGGGATACAAATTAGAAAGGAAGAGGTCAAAGTATCATTATTTACAGATGACATGATAGTATTCATAAGCAATCCCAAAAATTCCACCAGAGAACTACTACAGCAGATCAATAATTTCAACAAAGTGGTAGGTAGGATATAAAAGTAATTCAAACAAATTGTAGCCTTCCTTTATACAAATGATAAACAGACTGAGAAAGAAATTATTGAAACAATAGCCATAAATAATATAAAATAGCTTGTGTAACTATGACCAAGCAAGTGAAAGATCCGCACAACAATAACTTCAAAGTTCTGAAAAAAGAAATCGAAGAAGACCTCAGAAGATGGAAAGATCTCCCATGCTCATGGATTGGTAGGATTAACATAGTGAAAATGACCATCTTACCAAAAGCATCTATAGATTCAATCCAATCCCCATCAAAATTCCAACACAAATCTTCACAGACATGAAAAGAGCAATTCTCAACTTTGTTCAGAAAAAATAAAAATAAAAAAACAACCAGGACTCAGAAATCCGCCTGCCTCTGCCTTCCAAGTGCTGGTATTAAAGGCATGTGCCACCACTGCCCAGCAACAATTCTCAACAATAAAATAACTTCTGGAGGAATCACTATCTCTGACCTCAAGGTATACTACAGAGCAATAGTGATAAAAACTGCATGGTATTGGTACAGAGACAAACAGATCATTCAATGGAATAGAATTGAAGATGCAGAAGTAAACACATACACCTATGGACACTTGATCTTTGACACAGACACCAAAATATACAGTGGAAAAAAGAAAGCATCTTCAATAAATGGTGCTGGTCTAACTGACAGTCTGTATGTAGGAGAATGAAAATAGACCCATATTTATCACTGTACACAAAGCACAAGTTCAAGTGGATCAACGACCTCAACATAAGACCAGATGCACTGAATCTAATAGAAGAAAAAGTGGGAAAGAGCCTTGAACTCATTGGCATGTGGGAGGGAGTGATTTCCTGGTCAGAACACCAATGGCTCAGGCTCAAATATCAACAATTGATAAATGAGACCTCATAAAACTGAAAAGCTTCTGTAAGGCAAAAGACACTGTCAGTAGGACAACAACCTACAGATTGGAGAAAAAAAATTCACTAACTGTAAATCTGACAGAGGGACAATTTATAAAATATAGAGAGAACTCAAGAAGTTAACCTCCAAAAAAACCAAACAACCCAAGTAAAAACCGAGGTACAGAACTAAGCAGAGAATTCACAACAGAAGAATCTCAAATGGCTGAGAAGCACTTAAATAAATGTTCAAAGTTCTTTGTCATCAGAGAAATGCAAATCAAAACTATCCCAAGATTCCACCTCACACCAATCAGAATGACTAAGATCAAAAATTCAAGTGACAGCACGTGCTGGAGAGGTTGTAGAGAAAGAGGAACACTTCTTTGTTGCTGGTGGGATTGCAAACTGGTACAACCACTCTGAAAATCAATCTGGTGGTTCCTCAGAAAATTGGAAATAGTTTTATCAGGTAAGGAAGGGAAGAGGGAAAAGGGCACAGAATTAGCAGTGGGTAGACCAAGATGTATGGACTCAGGACAAGTAGAAGAAATGTCCTGAAAGCACATGATGAGAACTGAAGTAAACCATGGGAACTATGGAGAAGAACACAACTATTACATCACATTGTCTTTACTATCGTTTTACCTGTTGAATTGGGAAGTAATATTACTTCCTAAGAACATCCTAGACCAGCTATTTCAAGTCATCCCAGATCACTCTACCCTTGCCTCATTCACAACCAGTGACAGTGTCTTCTACTCTACTGGAAATATTGGGATAAAGTGTTATACAAGCCAATAATTTTTTCTTTTTTTTTTTCTTTTTTTTTCTTTTTGATACTTTATTTACATTTCCAATGTTTCCCCTTTTCTAGGTCTCCTCTTTGGAAACCCCCTATCCCCTCCCCCTCCCCACCTCTATGAGGGACTTCTACCTCCCACCCACCCGCCCACCCATTCCCATATTCCCACCTTGACATTCCCCTT
>JAPYYD010004634.1:0-12911 GCA_028551405.1 Uromys caudimaculatus | reverse complement strand
ACAAACTAAATAGAAGAGTAAATAGAAGACTGAGAGAAGTGAGAATCAGGTACCTTTTTTTTTTTTTTTTTAAATTAAAGGACTTTGTTACTTTAGCCACAGAGCTAAACAGCATTACCTCAGCTCTAAACTAGCCTTGAAGTTTACAGACAGGACTTTGTAAATGTTTTTCTTTGTTGTGATGTCCTTTTATTTTTTTTCTCTGAAAACTGCTATCATGTAAGATAAAATGTAAATTTCTGCCAACTGTAGTAATGATGCTTTTAATAAAAGTGATCCATGATATGCAGAGATGTAGTTACAGAATGCAGTGTGCAGGGGAACTGGTGTTCACTCTTTTTTTTTTTTTTTTTTTGTATTCGAAATAGCTGCAGCCACAGCATTCTGACTTTCATGCTTTGCTTACTATGTCGTCCTATGCTAGATTAGCTGTTAGTAACCCACTGGCTGCCTTCAAGACTAGATGGAGAGGAAAACCTTGAATTACCACCTTCATGTAATTCCATGCCAGATATCTCAGCAGACGCACACACACAAAAACCTCTTATTGCTCCCCTGAAAGGGCATCTGAGAGTAGGAATCCTGAAAATGTGTGCAGCCTGTGATAATGGGGTACACAGTAGACAAAAGGGCAGAAGAAAAATGAGGCTTTAATAGGCGCACTATCTAGGTCATTTATCCTTGGATAATGGGAGAAAAACACAATGTCGTAGTGTCAGCAAGGGACACAAAGGCATTCTGGTGTCCTGCCGACCAGAGCTTGATATCAGGAGCCAGTGTGTGGAAAGACCCATGTGGAACTAAAATGGACCCACTTAAGTGTGTGTGTGTGTGTGTGTGTGTGTGTGTGTGTGTGTGTGGAGGGGGGAGGGAGAGAACGAACACACACGTGCACGCACATTCATCCAGTCTCAAGGGCTACTAGATTATTAAACCCTTTATTTGTTTTCTACAATAAGGTTTAAATTATAAGACCTGTTTTCTATGTCATTTGAGCAAACCCTATTTCCATTTAAAGAAGAAGTGATATAGATGGAATTGTGCATGTCTTTTACCTTTCCACGCCCCCTTACGTGCCAGTGCGTGCACAGGTTATCCTCTGCGTGGGACAGGCCAGTCTATCTAAATTTCTTTTGGACAGTGAGATTCCAGCTGACTTGTGTATCCAAGATGAAAGCATGCCCATATGACTGGAAGAGGAGCAACTTGAAGCTACCAGGGTGGCTAAATCTTGAAGATTAACCAGCCTGTGCTCGGTAAGCAAGTGCCTTGGAATGCCTTCTGAAGTGGCATCCTTTGACCGTGAGAGCGAACCTAGATCTGCACGAAGCAGAGACCTTAAACGTTTAACTGAAAGACTTCAGCAGGGAGAGCTGGTTTAATAAAACACATTATAAAAGGGTCTATTCCTAAAATTCTTTATTTACTGGAAAGTTCCTTGTCAGCTTCTGGGAACAGGGTTGAGCGGGACTCTGTCCCTGTCAGCACTGAATGTTGGCAGTGATATTGATCTTCAAAGCAGAGGTCCACTGCTTGGCAGCAGTAAGAACTCTGAACCCATTTTGTATTACACAAAGTCATTCAGATTTCCACATCGGAAAATACATGTTTTCTTTCTTTAAATGGAAAGCAGTCTTGATCCATCTTGAATCTATCTTTAAAAAAAATATTTACGATTCAGCCTGGTGCTAAGCAGTGTTTCCTGTGCTGTAAGTGAAGCACCAGGGCACCAGTACTGTGCTCGATTCAGGGAGGACAGCTGAGAACCAGTAAGTGGCTCACACGCGTTTTGGAGGATGGTCTGAACCAACCGTGGTCCACCAGGCCCTCCTGAAGGACTGCATTGGGTTCCAAAAGAAAATGCTGTGGGGACAATCCAAGGTTCTGGGGGGGGGGGGTTACCTGTTTTATAGATTCCTCTCATGATTGCATAGTATAGTTGAGGCTGGACGTTGAGAGAAAAGCTTTTGTAAGTCTCTTTTTGAGGCAAGGTCTCTATGCAGCCTAGGCTGGTCATATGCTTACTTTCCTACCTCTGCCTCCCAAGTGCTGGGACCATAGGTGTATGCCCCTGCACAGGAAAGAAAGCCCGTGAAATTAGATCTGGAAACTGCAATTCTCAGGCCCGGTTCGTGTGTTTAAATTTGACTTTGTGTTGCCCCCCAAATCTGTCTACTGTATAAAGAAACCAAGTTGATCTTTGAAAAGATCAACTTGACCCTGATAGAGGTTTTGGAACCAAACTCGGCCTGTTCTCTATGCCCAGGCCCTTAACCGCTAATGAAACCAGGACTTACAAGCAAGCAGTCACTGGTGCTGGCATTAGAGAAATGCAAACAAAACCAAGTCTGGTTCTCTGCTGTTGTGCTTCCTACTGAGTAGAAGACTGGTGGGCTCAAGTTTTGGCAGAGCAAAGAAGACTTACTAAATGAGAGGGTAGATTGGTAGGTCTCCAGAGGGCCCAGCCAAACACACCTAAGCTTTGAGAAACAGTAGGCAGATGTGGCTGCAGGATCTCCAGAGAGAAATAACAGTGTGAAGACCCTAGACTGGGGCTGCTGTGGGGTGGCAAGGAATATTTGCATGTCTGTCCAGAAGAATTGGGAAGTGGGTTATATCCTATAGAGTCTGGATGGTTCTGGTGGGAGACTGGGTTTCATGTAAGCACTAAAGAAAGTCATCGGAAGGCTCCAGCCAGGAAAGAGAGATTTACGCCTTTCAAGGGTCAATATAGGAGTAGCACAAAAATAAGGGCTTATAAAAGGGAGGGAGGAAATCCATCTGGGAGAGAGGCCTAGCAGCCTTGGGTTTCAGCAGTGGGCCTGTGAAATTACAGAGCTAAGACCTGCTTAAGTAAACAGCTCAATGAATAATTTCAATTAACTGTTCAGGACTATTACCACGTGAAGTATACCCAGAGATAAGACCCAACAGATAAAGAATATTTTCTATATTTTCTCTTGTTTTTCTATAATGCCACAATTTGTTGTTTTAAAAAGGAGATTGGAAATTGAAATATATATATATTTCACAATACAATGAAAATTATTTTTTAGTTAACTTTAGAATGTAATTATTTTTTCATTATTTATTCACTTTACATCTGATCAAAGCCCCCCCTTCCCCCCAGTCCTCCCCTCACATGGCTCCTACCCCTACCTCTCCTTCCTCTTCACCCATGAGAAGGGAGAGGTCCCTCCCAGGGAACCAGCCCACCCTGGCATCAAAGTGAGAACGTGCAGCTCTACAGAGATGATGTATCTGCAATGATACATCACCCTAGAGCACAGTGACATTAAACTGGGAAGCACAATGCTATCGGTGTCTTCTGACAAGCACTTGAGAGTTAGGAGAGGTCCCATTCATTCGCTGTGTCTCTTGAATAAGCAGGTTTGTTTATTTCCTTAGCTCAGGTAAGATTGACCACAGTTTTATAGACATACTAAACTAAATTGAAAACTACTTCTGGAATCTAGTTGAACTTAGACCCCTTCCGTGTGACACGTTCATCGCTTTCTTAGTAGACGACTCACCTCCTTGGGAATATTCTCTGATGCTGAAGCTGGTCATTGGACTATTAAATTTTGTGACGTAAATGTAGTGTCAACTCTCCTAAAGGCTCTGGAGTAAGATCTAGCTTTGGATCTTCCTACGTCTAGCCGAATTTTAGTTTGATCTGCTTAGGCATTTTACTGTGTAATTTAAACAAAATGGAACAGGACGGCGACAACATTAGGTGTGCTCATTTCTGTTTAGAGTGATGCATGGTTTGTCTGGCTCCTACACAGATTGGGACTTCCATCACGAGAGCAAAGGAGGCAGCGTTCTGTGTCAGCGTGCTGGTGGTCATGCTGCTGAGCTGTAGCCGAGCCTCTGCAGCCTCAGCCTCCTGTGAGCAGTGTCTTTTCCCGTGGCCTTCCTGGCCCAGAGAGCAATCTATCATGGTGGATTTGGAGTTGGAGCAAAGCACCGTCTTAGTGAGATTTCTAGTGTGTAAACCAGAAGTGCTTATTGAAAGAGCTGCAAAGGCTTCGTCTAGGTGACCTCCTCTACTGCCCTTTCACCACCTCCACAGTTTGATCTAAGAGCTTAATTTCAAAATTACCGAAGAAACATGGTCCTTCTCACTGCCTGATGGGAGCCAGGTGATGTTTTGCAACTCAAAACTGCCTTGCTCGATTCTGTCAGTGTCCATTCTAAACTTCCAATCGGATGTGGGCGAGTGGCTGAAAATGAAGCAAGTTGTACATTTAATGGTTTGGGCGAAGGCACGTGGCATCTGACAAAGGCATGAATTCCTGTTCAACTTGTCCCACCATGCCTCCCTGGGAGGTAGTAAGTTCTGTTTTATAGACCTTTCTTCCTTCCTTCCTTCCTTCCTTCCTTCCTTCCTTCCTTCCTTCCTTCCTTCCTTCCTCCCTCCCTCCCTCCCTCCCTCCCTCCCTCCCTCCCTCCCTTCCTTTCTTTCTTTCTTTCGTTACCATGTACTCATAAACTAACCACACCACACCTAGTAGCTCAGGTTGTTGCTACTATCCCTTTGCATGAGAAATGGGGTCATCCCACCAGAAGTGTGTGTCTTCCTGTCTCCCACGTGGCTTGTTCTGGGCTGTCGTAGCTCTCACTATGGTTTGCACAGCTGTAGTTTCCTCTGCTAGGGCTGGAGCCAAGGCAACTCCACAGTGTTTTCCCTGCTACTGTGAGAGGTCTGGAAAGTGAGGGCAGCCATTGCCTCTCACCATGGACTTGTTCTTCCCCAGTGTCTGCTCCTTCATCTTTCTGAGGGGCAGCTGTATCAGCTCAGAGTCACCCAAGAGGTTACTCTGTAAAACCATCCTTAAAGTCTTCTGCCCTTTGCTCTCTAAAATCTAAAGGTATAAACATTTTCTGTCCTTTTCAGCCAGTGTGGTCTGAGCCACCAAACAGAAGAACACTGTCACAGCAGCCCGGCGACAAGGCAGTTGGCTTGGGCTCCCTGCCCTTAGACCACTTTGAGTAAAGGACTCTATAGACCATAGGAATGCATGCCCAGTGGAGGAAGAATACAATTTAAGCTGAGAACTGTCTTTTATTCCAAAACCTTCCAATCGAAACATTTCCATAAGGGGTGGATAGGTGTCAGTTCGTCGATTAAAATCTTGGTGAGGCCCTTGGGATGGCTCAGTGAGTAAAGATGCCGCTAAGCCTGGCAGCTGGAGTTCAAGCCTCAGGGCACAGCTGGTACAGGAGAGAACCAACTCCTGAGAGGTCTCCTCATCTCTGCATATGCCAAAGTCACACATACTGTCTAAATCCAATGTATTTTTAATTATGTATTTAAAGCCTGGTTGAGGATCACCGTTGGCATCCTTCTATGCTCCACCCAACAGTTACCTGGCAATAGCCAGGTAGGCCTGACTTGTTATAAAAGGGGCTGTTTGACCCCTCCTTGCTCTCTTAAGCTCTCTGCCTTTCTCTCTGACTCTCTGACTCCCTTCTCATTCTCTCCCTCTCCCCCTACCTCCCCCCCCTCCATATTCCTGGCTGGCCTCTTCCCCCACCCCCCATCCTTCTCAACTCCCCTTCCCAGATCCTTAAATAAACCCTATCCTACACTCTACCCCTTCGAAGGCTGATACCTTAGGGGGAAGTGATGTCTCAGCATGGGCCCACTGAGGCGCCCCACCCCCCATTACCATACCTAGCTCTACAAAACATATCCTTGGCTCCTTTCTATAAAACACAACAATCATGAGCCCCAAACCTGAGTCATGGCAAAGAATAACTTCTGTTGATGTTGGATGCTCCTGCTCTGCTTTCTGTCTTCTTTTTATGTTTTGCTTTTCTGAGACAATCTCACCATGTACTCTCAGTCTGCTTGTCTGAGTGCTGGGGTCCCAGGTGTGTTCTACCATGCCTAGCTTTAAATTATTTTCGAGTGTGACTTATAACAGGCCTGATGAGCCACCAGTGGCTTCCCAAAGGGATTGAGAGCACATGGTGTGGGCCTTATGCAGGAAGAAAGCTGACCTTGCCAACCACTGCTTTCTCCCTACCATTTGCAGCTCTGATGCACACATGGCCGAAGTCCCCACCCCATTCCCCTCCCCCACACCCCTGGGCCCCAGTTGCCATGATGAGTGTGGTGGGGAAAAGTAATGTAAAAAACATATTACCTGGGAGTTTCACAAAGCCATTTACAGCTACTGGCTAGCTCGGCACACCTAAGTTGTAAAGGGTAAGAATGCAAAGACCATTACAAAACCACGTGACACTGGACACATCCCTGCAAATTAGAATGTTTATGAATGTGACACATTTGTCTAGCAATGGTGCCAGGCCAAATACCTCTCTCCCTGTGCCAGGGAGTCACTGATACCCAGCTTGAAGGTTAGGCAAACATACTGTCTTAATAGCTGTTACAGACAAAATGACCCTAGCTCCTTGGTTGTTAGTCATAGCTAAATGTACTGAATTATTAAGAAGTTCTGAGCCCAAAGATCTGAGGGGAGACCTGTGACTTCACGGTTTTTGTCTTGGCTTCCTATAATTTGACCTCATTGAGCTTGCTTTAAGGCAAGATCATCTAGGCTCCTAAATTATTGGGATTAAAGCAAAACAACCACCACTAAAGTTAAAAAAAACAAACAAACTTCAGTTAAGTGACCTACACACCAAGCTATCTTGTATTACCATGGTTATATGCTACTTTAAAGTGTCAGCTATGACCCAAGAATGACACCACTGGCCAGTTCTAGAAAACAGGACACTTGTTTGGCGAATGAAATGCATCCTTTTAGATTTCTGGTTTTGCTTTGGGCCTTTATATATTTAAGACTCTTTAAGAATAAAAATCATGTAGACTTTTTTCTGTATTTAGTAAGGAAACTTGTTTCTAAAAGTATTCTTAGCCTTTTGGGGGTGGTTGATCGCCAAATATTTACCGTGCAACTAGAGTTGGAACAGGGGTTGAGGAAAACAACTGTAGCTTAGTCGCATGGGCCTCAGGCTGTCATTGAGCTGGTTAACTACCCAACCCTTGTCTGCCTGCTGATAGAGGTTTGAGGGTCTGTATACACGCACAATGTCAACTGGTACTTGCAGCTTTGAAACAGGCAAGATACTCATTACTTTCAAGACTAAAAAAATTCCAGGGTTCAGTTTTTCTCAAGGTTAGCAGTAGGCTCCATGGGTCTTGCAAGCTGGTGCTAAAACTCTAAACCACATATATTGTCTTCCCGCTACCTCAGAATCAACCAGGGCTTCCTGCCTACCACACACAGTGGGAATACCACACACACACAGTGGGGATACCACACACAGTGAGAGCAGGAACTTGTCCTGACTCAGAGCGTCCTCCCATTTGTTCACCAGGGAAAAGCCAATGAATTATGTTCTTACCTTCCTTGTGATGCAGCATATGGACTAGAAACAGGACTCTCAAAGGCATATGACTGCACTGGCACTGACTAAATGCCAACTTCAAAGCCACCGCCATCTGATGATGAGTTTCAAAGTGGCACAAGAGAAAGTGTGAGGAACACTGGGGAGATTGTGGTGTTCCCAAGGCATAGAGCTGATACCTATCCAGACAGGTGACCTGCTGTGCTTTGAGGAAGGGCCAAGTCGAGGCCTTGTCATACCACAGCAAGGGAGAGGGATAGCTAACGGGGCCTCAGGCACATTTATAGTTCGATAGGAATGGTGTTTGTTTGTTTGTTTTGATTCAATTCAATTCAAATGTTTGTACATTTGATTCAAATGTACAGCTGGTTGATCCTGTTCATGCATCTTCACCAGCAGCCGGGGCGTCTCCACCCTTTGTGCTTCTGGTATAAAAGACTTGGGTTCTGTGCTTTGAAACCAGCTTGAGTCCTTTGCTAAGCAGCTCCTGAAGGGCTGCCCTGGCCACGGAACCTTGAATCTTCAGTCTCTCCGAGACCACAGCTGGAGTAGTAAGCTTACAGTTGGGAACTTCCCTACAGAGTTTGTCACGTGGAACTTTGTCAAACAGGATGAGATTGTTCGGCTTGTCCTGAATTTTGCCTTTGGACCACTTCTTTTTGGCCTTGCCACCAGAGTTATTTACTGGGTCTTTGTCTTTTTTGGCTGACTTTCTGGCATCTTTCTTCTTCTTGTCCTTGGGCGGCATGGCGAATGTAACTCAGTGGCACACTGTGTGTGGTAGGAGCCCCTTAGCTCCGGGAGTCAATCCTCAGCATCAAACACACGTAAAATGAAAGCCAGCTAAAACTTGACCAAACCTATGCTTACTCCCACTGATATGTTCTTTTCTGTGACCGTCTTGTCCTTACAATAAGGAAGTGGGCATCATACAACCATATGCTGATGGATGAACAAGTAAGGACTGGCACACTGAACTTCGAAATGTCTCGCAGAAAACCAAGGTTTCTACCCTAAAATTAAAGTGCGTGGCTCCAGACTCCCTGACCTTAGAAGCACAGTTGTGTGTTTTTCTATTTATGGCAAAGGTTCCTACATTTATCTGGTCTTCAAGGTGCCTGTGACATCGCTCTGAGAGCAAAAATAAGAGAAAATGAGGTGGGCATAGAGGCCTGTGCTTGTAATCCCAGCACCTAGGAGGCTCAGATAGGAGGACTGTGAATTCTAGGTAAACCTATGCTACATAGAGAGATCTGTCTCAAACTTATGATGTATTATTATTATATAAATTATAATTTATAAATATACTTATATAAATACATGTATATTTATAAATGCACATTATATTGTAAATCATTACTTATAAATTTATAATAATTTAAATTAATAATTATTATTATTATGAACAAAGTAAGCTGGCAAATCGTGGAGATGATGGAGATTGCTTTCAAGGTCACTATGCAAAAACAGAGGCAAGGTCAGTTCCTGAAGAAATAAAACCATCCAAACTGTCTTCTACCCAAATGCTTGTCCTGTGCAGCAGAGGCCATTCTCTATTGTGTCACTGAGCCTTGAGCGTACCTCCTTTCTCCTGCCCAAAGTGGGGGGGTCAAAGAAGCACCCTGCATGGCAACCTGCTGCAAACACTGAATGAGTTCATGCTTAGATCCACTTGGCACACTGGCACACAGCATACACAATGTCTGCTATTGTGCCTACTGTCCCTGCGTGGTGACAGTACCGCAGGGAACTCTGTCCCCATTGTGTCTGTCCAGTGCTTTGTGAGTGCGTGTTTGTTTTGGATAGAATGAAGGGTTTTTCTCACTCACCGAGACTGGAAGAAAATCGGGCAATCTAATAAGCCTATAGTCTCTTCCCCACAGTACTCAGACCTGCAAAACACAAACAAGACCTTTCTTACCCGCCTGGCTTCTGGCAGCTGCCACAGGACCTGCATGGTGACCCTGCCAAGCTAACACAGGTTCCTAGATGCCCAAGGTGTGCCTGCTCCTGCCAGATGGCAGCTAGCACCCACGTCACTGCTCCCTTCGCCCTGGCTTGCTCATCTTTCAGAATGAAAACTGAACCAAAACAAAACAGAAGGTGAGCAGACAAAGTCTGTTCCGTACCAAGCGCCTGCCACTTGGCTGCTCTGAATTTCTGCCTTCTTATTTAAAATCTAACATCCCTTTTTCTGCTTTACGGTTTGGCCCTGAATGCCAGACCTTTCCCCAATCAGGGCAAAAATACCTCTGGGTGCTGTGGAGTGGAGGCAGTGTGTCAAGATGGTTATGAACTCCAGGACAGACAATGGATGTAGTGTGTGCCCAGACATCTGCCACCAGGTGCTGACTTGGTTGCCCAAACTCAGTTATTTTACTTATTTGCTATTTTGAGATGGGATTTCCATCCATGTGTACCCCAGCCTGCCCTTCCCCCACCTTGTCTGCCAAGTGCTAGGATAGTAGGAATGTGTGACCATGTCTAATTCCAACACTCAGTTTTAAATGCTCAGCTGGTCAGGGTGTTTGCTGCCAGTCTTAACCTGCGTTCCCCAGAACCCTCATGCTAGCTAGTTCCAGAAAACAAACTCTGGAAGTTAACCTCTGGCCCCCATAGGCTCACTGTGTCACACGCATCCCCTACCCCATACATACAAAATAAATAAATGTAATAAATAAATAAATGCACACCTTGACAAAGGATTTTCTGCTTTTAGCAGTTCACCTCTGATAATGAGGAGCTAGGGGGAGTGGCTATATGTAGAACACTTACATAGAACCTATAGCAACTGGATCTATTTGTTTCTAGTCAGATGTTTCCTATGTAGCTTTTCCACCTTAAAAAAACAAAGGTGCACTGCCCATTGTGCCTTCTGTCCTAACACTCAGGGTCTCTGAGCTTGGCTGCACTCGAAGATGAGGTTTCTAAAGAGATGCTGGATGTAAATGCAGTCAGGTCCAGTTTATCGCGCACCAATCCAATCCGAGGCGTGGTATAGAAGGAGCGGTTAGGACATAGACGCACAGAGAGAATATGGCACGAAAACACAGAGATCAGACAAACATCTGTCCACTGGGGAGCAGGCCCTCTCAGGAGAGACCCTGCTGTTTCTTTGGTCTGGGACTTCCAGCTTTCAGTGTAACAGAGACACAAATGTCTGTTGTTGAAGCCATCTAGTCTAGAGTGCTTTGCTAGGACAGCCCTGGCAGGCCTGTATACTATGCCTTTTATGAATTCATATTCCTATCACAGTTTACAAGTCTGGCCAACCACCTTGGAAAAGGGAAGTAAGGAAGGACACATGCAGTAAAGTGCAGCATGGTGCTGTGGTTAGGATGGGTTCTGATGGCTGACTCCTACACAGCCAACTGCAGGCTGTGTGCCCTGCCCAAGCTCCCTCCCCTTGCTGGACATTTACCTTAGATGGAATGATGGTGGTGGTGGTGTTCTCATAGATCATCTCAGGAGCTGGCAGTGACAGTTCTGCCAGGCCACACATGCCTGGTCTTGCATAGTGAACCTGCATGTACTAAGCACAGTCTACATGGTCACTTGACTACTATCAGGGACTTGAAACAGAGGTTCAAACCTGGGATGTTGTCCTTTCCAGATATGTTGCTTGTAGCACTTTCTACTCAAACACCTTTCTCTTTTACTCTCTCGTTTCTTTTTGGGAAGAGAGAGAGAGAGAGAGAGAGAGAGAGAACCCACGCGCTGTGGTCAACCACTGGTGGTGTTCATTCCTCAGTAGCCTTTTTCTTTTTCCTTTTTTTTTTGAGATGGGGCATTAGACAGATGATCACAAATTAAGCCAGGGTGGATGGCCAGTAAGTCCCCAGAGAACCTGTCTCTCCCTCCCCAACACTAGGGTTACACAGGCATGCGCCAACCACCATAACCTGGCTTTTCATCTGGATTCCGGGAATCAAAGTCAGGTCCCAGGGCTTGTGCAGCAAGAATGAGCCGTATTCTCAGCCCACACATTAGTTGTCTTAAGAACGTTGGTATGAGGTGGGATGTCTTGTGGGGAGGAGTGGGGCATACTGGTGAGTTATAAGGAAGTAATATTTCCTGAGTTTTTCTATGTGTTCATGTCTGACAAACCCAAGCAAAAGGGGATGGCTTCCAAACAGATCTCTTTAAAACAAAACAAAACTTGACGCCTTGGATTCTTCAGTTGCTAACTCTAGAAACAGAAATGGGGGGCAGGGGAGTCAGCAACTTCTACTTTCAAGTAGCACAAAGTAGGACAGTAAATCTGTTTCGGTCTCATCATGTTTGACTTTAAGAAAATGGCTGACAGGGACTGAGGAAAAGCCTGGGACAGGAGCCTTCTGGTTTCCATCTGTGGCAGGAGACCTCTGCCTGGATCACCAAGTCTCCATAGCCAAATAGCACCAGGAGAAAGCTACTCTCCCAGGAGTGTGGGCAAGCCTGACTGTTCAGAGGGATCCACCTGGAATCTCAGTATACAGTGACTGAGGAGTGGTCTTCTGGTTTCTTTCAATGGCCAGGGAGCTGATACTGTGACACAGGGTTCCATACTCAAATAGCGCCAGGAGAGAGCTGGTATCCCAGGAGTGCCGACACACTTTCGAGCACAGGCAAGACCACCACTTCTGTTCAAATTCACTGGATCAAGAGGGACCCTTGCAGAGCCATCAGGACACAGGAACCAAGGGACAGCTGGGGACAAGATCCTTCTGTTTTCTGTCTGCACCCCAGAGCTGAACCTGTGCCACAGCTCTCCAAACTCAAATTCCTCTCAGAGAGAGCTGGTCTTCAAGGAGTATTGACATAGAGGCCTTCAGGAGGAGCAAGCCACAGCCAGAGAGAGCAAGACCAACTAACACCAGAGATAACCAGATGTCGAAAGGCAAGGGCAAGAACATAAGGAACAGAGACCAAGGCTACTTGGCATCATCAGAACTCAGCTCTCCCACCACAGCAAGCCCTGGTTCCCCAACACACCAGAAAAACAAGATTCAGATTTAAATCATTTCTCATGATGATGATAGAAGACTTTAAGAAGGAAATAAATAACTCCCTTAAAGAAATACAAGAGAACACAAGTAAACAACTAGTAGCCCTTAAAGAGGAAACACAAAAATCCATTAAAGAATTACAGGAAAACACAATCAAACAGATGAAGGAAATGAACAAAACCATCCAGGAATTAAAAATAGAAATAGAAACAATAAAGAAATCACAAAGAGAGACAACCCTGGAGTTAGAAAACCTAGGAAAGAGATCAGGAGTCGCTGATGCAAGTGTCACCAACAGAATACAAGAGATAGAAGAGAGAATCTCAGATGCAGAAGATATCATAGAAAACATTGACACAACAGTCAAAGAAAACGCAAAATGCAAAAAGCTCCTAACCCAAAACATCCATGAAATCCAGGACACAATGAGAAGACAGAACCTAAGGATAACAGGTATAAAAGAGAATGAAGATTCCCAACTTAAAGGACCAGCAAATATCTTCAACAAAATTATGGAAGAAAACTTCCATAAACCTAAAG
>JAPYYD010004633.1:0-12912 GCA_028551405.1 Uromys caudimaculatus | reverse complement strand
TATGTGTGAATGTTTATTTGCATGGGTCTGTGGGAATTACCAACAGAAGCCAGAAGGCAGCAGGAGATGGATGGGAATCCAGCTACAACAAATATTTAGATAACATGTGGTATTTAGGATGGAAACTGTGTTCTCTGTAACAAAAAATTCTAGTCAGTTTATTTATTTTCAATTGTACATTTTATTTACTGTTAATTACACAGTTTAATTAAAATATGGTACATCAGTTTTGCCCTTAGTCTTCTCTATATCCCTTCTAAAAATTTTCCTAGCTCATTTGTTCCTGGTTGACCATGTGCAATTAGGTATACACAAATATATGTATAAAATTTTCTGTGTACATCTGTTGTGTACATTTATAATGACTTCATGACAGGACATGTTGAACTGAATAGTCAAATAGGGAGGTCCTCTTTCCCTTAGGCTAATTCTTCTAATTGCTGGAGAGTTTCACTCTTTAATGAGCAACAGGATATTGGGGACAAACTTCTTTGCACCCACAGTTCACTAGGGAATCAGGAGTATTTAACACACATAGGACTCTTCTCTTTTTTTTTTTTTTTTTTTTTCTGGTTTTTTGAGACAGGGTTTCTCTGTGTAGCCCTGGCTGTCCTGGAAGTCACTCTGTAGACCAGGCTGGCCTCGAACTCAGAAATGCACCTGCCTCTGCCTCCCAAGTGCTGGGATTAAAGGCTTTCACCACCAATGCCCAGCAGACTCTTCTCAATAAAGGAGATAAAATAACTTCATTCAATCCAAAATGCTCAGAGTATATTTTGTCAATCGCCTGGTGACATCTTTGCTATATAAGACAGAGCTTACTTATCTTCAGCTCTAGAAGTAGACCTTGACCAACTTCTGCAGAACAGTCATCCCGCACCCTCTCTTCCCTAGATTATTTACTATCCTTCAGTGACATGTCCTATGTACTTTGTTACTTCTATCCCATTGGTCAGAGACCACATTAAATTCTCCGTCATTTCTAATAGAATCTATTCTTGTGGTCACATGGTTTATATGTAGTTCAAACTTAAACTATATGGTGTATTTAGAATTACACTAATTGGACTGATTGTTGCCAGGAAATATTTCCACAGATTGTACTGGATTTTAAATATGGAGGGAATGATTTGGCTAAAATTAGACTCCCCCATTTCTGTACCAGGTTGACAAAGTCAATCTGCACCAGGTTTTCATCTCAACTCTTAGCATAGTTCACCTCCCTATTTGATACATAAAGCGACCTCATGAACAGAGTTTGATCTCTAAGTGAAATAGCATGCTTTGGACAGAAAACATTATCAGATATATAAAATTTGAGGTGAAAAATACTTCAAAAGCTAAGAAGAAAGAAGTTTCTTCAAGAGCATCCAAGTTTCATTCCTAGTACATAAGCACCTTAGTATCTGTAATTCAAGATCCAGGGGTTTTAAAACAACCTCCTCACCTTTCTTCCCCACAGGCATGAACAAGGTACAAAACCAGGCATATGGGAAAACATTTGTACAAATACAGTGAGAGAGAGAGAGAAAGAGAGAGAGAGAGACAACTAGCACCATAAACCTTAGTGTTCAAGCTGGGCATATTAGTGCATTTCCTCAATCCCAGCACTCAGAACACAAAGGGAGTAAGATCACTGTGAATTTGAGAAAAGCCTTTGGGATACAAGCAATATAAAGAAACATAATAAAGAAAATTTACTATCAGCCTATACTCAACATCAAATTAAATGGCGATAAACTCAAAAGAATTTCTTAAAATGAGCAACAAGGCCAGGTTGACCAGTCTGTCTATATTTATTCAACTTATGGCATGAAGTTCTACCTATGGCAATGAGGAAATTGAAGGAGATCAAGGGGATATAATTTGGAGAGTAAGAAATCAAAATATCCTAATTGGTATATGATAGCACAGTACACATCAGTGCCTCTAAAAATTCTACTACCAAGTTTCTACAGCTTTTAAACACATTCAGGAAAGTGGTTGGATACAAGATAAACTGAAAAACAAAACAAACAAACAAAAAAACCAAACCATAAACCCTTCAATATCCTTCCTATAACAAAATGACCTATGGACCAAAAAAATCAGAGAAACAAAGTATTAAGTAACAAATAAAATATATTAGATAAACTTTTAAAAGCAAGTGGAAGACTTGCATGATAAAGTTGGAATTATTTAAAAAAAACCTGAAGTACATATAAGAACATGGTAAAATCTTTCATCCTCATGGTTTGGTAGGACTAATACAATAATAATAACCATCATCCCAAAAGTAATCTACATATTCAACACAATCCTCATCAATATTCCAAAAGAAGAGTTTACAGACCTTGAAAGGATAATGTCTAGCTCCCAGTACAAACCACCTGGAGAGCTAAACCAGTGTGGAACAATAAAACAACTACATCTTATTGGCATACAAACACAAAGTTAGATCAACAAGAGAGTTCAAGACCCAGAGATAATTCCAACCACATATGGACACCTGGTGATTTGTAGTATCCCTAATACTGGGAGGAAGTTTGGCTCTGATTCTGTTGCTTGATCTTGATGCTCTTTTCTTCCTATTTTAAAATCATAAAATAGGCTTTATGGACAAAAATTCTCCACATACTACACATATGTACTAAAGTAAACCATGTGTTACTCACATATTTTCTCTCTGGTTCTACTCTTTAAAATTGGAATAATAGCATTCCTATTAGACACAGCCACATTAATTTGTCAAGACTATTTGTGTTGGTTGAGGTTGTGTAAATACAGAAATTTGGTTTATAAAAATTAATGTATTTCTTTAATAAGATACTCAATTGCCTCATTCTGTGAACCCCTAAGTATTCCAGTTTGGACCTTTACTGATCATTTAACATTAATAACATTTGTACCTACTGATAATACAAACAAGAGTCTAAGCAAGAAAGCTCCCTCATTGCTGCCTCCTCCTCACTTTCTTTGCTGTGACTACAGCAGCCTCAGTGTTGATCAGTCAACTGAATTCTTAAAGATGTCACTTCATATTTATATTTCCCCATGAAAGTCAGGGAGGTAGGAGTTCATTCATTTTTCTTTCTTTCTCTCTCTCTCTCTCTCTCTCTCTCTCTCTCTCTCTCTCTCTCTCTCTCTCTCTCTCTCTTCTCAGTGAGTACTCAGGGCTCACTCTGAAAAGATTTGTAAGACTCTCTTCAGGCACTGGGCAGCAGAGACAGGATTAGGTTTTCAAAGATATTACATAGTAAGGGTGGAGCCTGAGCTAAATAGGAAATTCCTGTAAACAGAAACAAATAATCAAAGCACTTTAGAAAAAGGAATAAAGTTCTTAATTCTCAAGAGACATTGGAGAATAGAAACAAGTAGTTGTTCAGAGCTATGGTGCTCTAAGAAAATGAAATTTAAAAAGTGTTACTCACAACTCACCTCAAAGAAGATAGATAAAATTGGAATAATTCATAGCTATGGTGACTTTCAAGAAAAGCAGGCCATTCCCTGCTAAGGGAAATGGCATCATCAGATTTACATATGATCTTGTCTTTATGTACAATATTAGCTGCTGAAATCTGTAGCCTGACAAACACAGCTATAGCCAATAGACCCTGATTCAAATTTCTGAGGGCATTTAACTAAATCAACAACGTTTGCTTCAACAGAACCTCCCCAAGTTGTATAACCACCAATCTGGTTTTTTGTTTTGTTTTGTTTTGTTTTGAGACAGGGTTTCTCTGTGTAGCCTTGGCTGTCCTAGGACTCACTCTGTAGACCAGGCTGTCCTCGAACTCAGAAGTCCGCCTATCTCTGCCTCCTGAGTGCTGGGCTAAAAGGCTTGAGCCACCACTGTCTGGACAATCTGGATACTTTGTATTCACATGCATGAATTAAAAATGCTGGGGAATTAACTCACTTTGCCCTATCAGGTCCTCCTTCCTAATGGTGACCTCTGTAGGGGACTCCTTACACTTGAGTCTGTGACCTAGCTCTTCTCTACATTATTTCACCCTGCAGTATATACAGTAAACTGTTCCTCCTGTTCTGGTCTGAAGACAGAAGCCACACTTCACATGCAAGCACTTTTACTTTCACTGCAAAGGACAGTTCATTACATGACTGAGATGAATAATTTTACAACTCTCTTGTGGTATAGCCCTTTAGCTAAAAAATTTAGGAAGTTTAATATAAAGAAAAGCAGAATCATTGCCATGGAGAGCAAGAAATGGCATCCAGGTGACAACATAGCTTATCTCAGAAACATTTTTCTACTCTTGTTCTCTAGGTCTCTTGCCTTCCTGCTCACACTCTGTCCCCTCCCCCCTTACTCTCTCTCCCGATTCTCTTACCCCCTCTCCATGTGCTCATGGCCTGCCTCTATTCCTTTACTTCTCTCTACTCTCTCTTTCTCTGCCTCTTCTACCCTCTAACACTCTGCCCCATGCCTTTAATAAACTCTATTCTATAAAAATAAATAAATTATAAAAGGCTAATGATGCAGCTATTTTAAAATTAATTCACCTTTTTTGTCTTTTTAAAGAACAAAGAAATAGCCGGGCAGTGGTGGCACACGCTGTGATGGAGCTCAGACAAGAAGGGAAATCCTGCCCTGCAGTGGTGGTGCGTGCCTTTAATCCCAGCACTTGGGAGGCAGAGGCAGGTGCATTTCTGAGTTCGAGGCCAGCCTGGTCTACAGAGTGACTTCCAGGACAGCCAGGGCTACACAGAGAAACCCTGTCTCGAAAAACCAAAAGATAAAAAAACCAAAACAAACAAACACCAAAAACACAGCAATATTGAACTAATATACGTTCAGTCACCCAACAGGTGAGATGCCTTTTACATCTTTGACAAAAGTAATTAAAAATGAATCACAACCAAAATGTTAAATGGAAGAAAACAGCTTGTAGACTCTACTAGAGAAAGTAAGCCTGTTGCCATTGATATCCTGACAAGGGACTTTGTATACACAAGCTCTGGTTTCAAATGCTTTCAGCAGATTCAGCACAGATAGTGACATTAGTCACGGAACGCTGCTGAGTCCACAAGTGACTAAAACCACAAAGGACCTTACAGGTGGCTGCATCTAACTTCTGGTTCCCACCACAACAGCTCCCGCTCCTTACCATTGTGGGAAGTGACCATATCCTCACCATGTGGCAACTTCAGAGCTTGTCTGCGCTTTCCTCACAGTACCCAGCAGCAAAGGTCCGAGCAGGGCACTCCAGAATCACTTAAACCGGCTTAATGGAAGGGAAACCGGAAGCAGGATTCCAGGAAGAACCCTCCTCCTCTTCTGACTGGCAGGGACGTCTGGAGGCCCCGATTGGCCACTGAACCTTGAGTGACATGAGCAGCTCCCATAGGTTTAAAGTGTGTTAAAATAATTCAGCCTAGTGATTCCGGGCACAGGCTTCCTGTGTAGATGCACACATTTTCCAGATCTGCAGAGATGTGTAATTTTATAGCAGTTGTTCATGATTTCCAGGAGCATACACGTTTGTCTTCCTAGCCAGCCAGTGGGAAGATTTACCACTCCTGCTAATCTCTGATTAACTTCCTCTTCATCCCCTTTGTGGGGAGTGACTTGGCTCACCAAGTCAGGATTTCCCTTTTTTTAATTTTTTCTGGTTTTTCGAGACAGGGTTTCTCTGTGTAGCCCTGGCTGCCCTGGAACTTACTCTGTAGACCAGGCTGGCCTCGAACTCAGAAATCCACCTGCTTCTGCCTTCCAAGTGCTGGGATTAAAGGCATGCACCACCACTGCAGGGCATGATTTCCCTTCTTGTCTGAGCTCCATCACAGCACTCAGTAGACATTCCCCTTATGCCTCCAGGAACCCAGGTGGATAATTTTCACAGCATATCACTAAACTTGAAGTGGAGTGAACAATCTATCCCACATATAAAAGGGTCTTAAATAAAGCCTTCAGGGAACATTTTTTTTTTTTTTTTTTTTTTTGGTTGGTTGGTTGTTTTTTTATTTTTGTGGCTTCATATTGGCTATAGGGAAAGGGCAGATACTTTTCACTTGGCAGGACCCTGACCCCTTACTGAGCTCACCCAAACACTCTGACTATCCTAGTGGTCAGATAAGTGTCCCTATGTCTCCAAGGCTCTCTGAGTCCTGAGATCATGTGTTTTCCCTTGCAGCTCAACTTAGAGGACATGGCCCTGCAGGGACAACTGTGGTTGGAAAGGGCTGAAATGCTGGAACCCATGGGAGGATAGGGAACAGGGACAGGCCATGTGCCAGGTGTCAGAGCAGGCCCTGATCCAAGTCCCTGGCTCAGTGAGCATCGGGAGGTCTCCATGCCCAGAGCACAAGCTGGAGCCCCAGACCAACCTCAGCAAGATCAGAAAGCCAGCTCTTGTGGCTACTAAGAATAAGCATCAGGTTCCTGAGTCAAGTTTCGAGAAGATTTGGCAACCTGACTGGAAAAAACAGGCAACAGCACACTGGAATGTGTGGCACCAAGTTGGCTACTTCTAGGCTAGACTGTGATATACCCTGAAAAAGCTAGACAGTGTGGAAAATATTAGTTAGTAATTAATAGTTAATCTGGGAAATAGTAATAAAATGGTAACAGTAACTATATAACTATAAGTAGATTAGCTAAATGTAGGGATTTTTAGAAAGTAAACCTTTATTGAAATAAAACCTGCATAGCTGAAAAACTAAAAGCCTAAGTAAGAACCTTGATGTGTACATATAAACAGTATACCCATATACCTGCCACACGGAGACTTTAAATTACAAAATGTATTCTGTAGTTTCTTTCAGGCTCCACCCTACACATTGTCCTGGGATGTCAGCAGTGATGAGGAAACAAGCCCTGGATATCTTCAGTTGTTTCTGACTATGAGACACATTTTCAGGATAAGAGGATTTTAACAGCCTGGCAGGGGTGGCGCTCGCCTTTAATCCCAGCACTTGGGAGGCAGAGGCAGGTGGATTTCTGAGTTTGAGGCCAGCCTGGTCTACAGAGTGAGTGCCAGGACAATCAGGGCTACACAGAGAAACCCTGTCTCGAAAAAAAAAAAAAAAAACCCAAGAGGATTTTAACAACTCAATCTCTTGAATTATGCTGTTGATTATGCAGCCTTTCTTACCTGACTGCTACAGGGCCATTGGGGATGGCTTCTTTGTCAAATTCTATAGGCTTCTTAGCTTCTCTGGACTTTGGTGCCATTGGATAATGTTTTCAAGAAACTTGTCCCTTTGCATTTTACTATTCCTCTTCTTTCTGTGTTCTCCTGACCAGCTTCACGTTCTTAATTTTGTTTGTGAAACAGGTAGGAAGTGCCACAGGATCTTTGTTTTTCTCTTGATAGTCAGAGCAAGACTTTACATGGTAACTCGTATGGAACAGCCCCCTCTGTTCTTCTTGTCTCTCATGAGCTAGATACCTGCACCAACTTTTCTCAGACATCTCCTCTTTTTGTTTTCTAAAGGCCATGTATAATGTCAATTACAGAAGTCAATGTCTTTGCTCAGTCTGTTGCTATGTCCTTAGCTCTGTGAGCAGCTCTTGTCATGATGTGGGGATGCTTTCTACTGAAAAAACAAACAAACAAACAAAAATACCGCATGCTCCTGATCTGTGAGTGTGGCTCAATGATAAAGGCAAGGTGTAATGACCATCCCTCATTCCTTGTGATGTACTTATATATAACATAAAATTTGACACCTTCCCAGTTTTATCTTTTACAAATGTGTCATGTGTGTGCAGTGTGATGTGTGTGTTTGTGTGCTATATATTCCATTAATGTGCATGTGTGTCTGTGTGCATACATGTGTGTCTGCACACGTATGGTAGCCGGATGTCGAATGTCAGCATTGGGTGATTTTCCCCTGTTGAGAAACCAAAGAGTTCTGTGGCACACTGAATTGTGGTTGTGAACAGCTGTGTCGTGGTTCTATTAAGATGGATAAATTTGGAAATCTATAAGAAAAAAAGACTACCTGATGAGTGGCCAATATAATGTGGTGTCAACATCCTATGGGATAATATTTCCCCATAAGAAGACATAGATTATCTTACATATGTATTATAACAAGACCTTGACAACATTATACCAGTGAATGAAGATTACAGGAAAGGGCAGATAGTTTGATTTCACTTACACATTTAGAATCATCACTCATGGACTAAGTGGAGCCAAGGGGACAGATAGTATGATTTTCCATACATACACATTTAGAGTTATCATTCATGCACAAAGTGAAGTCAAGAATACCAGAAGTGGGGCTGCAGAGATGGCTAAGCAGTTAAGAGCACCGACTGCTCTTCTGAATGTCATGGGTTCAAACCCAACAACCACATGGTCATGATATTTTATCAAAAATAGAACCCTGAACTAACATACCTGGATAGTCACAAAATATTCAGGACATAGAGTCAGTTATACGAATAAGGGGAAATATCTCTTCCAATTCAAAGTGAAAACAGTATAGCAATTCTTCCAGACAGGTGTTGAAACAGTGCTGCAAAGCATCCACTGTATGCTGAGTAAGATTCACAGTCCATTTGTGGTGGCCTAAATTCTGTGATCTCCAAGGTCCTTTCCTTCTAAAATATTTTCTTTTTAAAAAGGTGAGCTAGACTCAAGGTATATCCCAAATTACATTTCCAAACAGTACAGGAGTATTAAGAGGAATGTGGTGGAACTTAATAGTATTCAGCTTAATGAACAGTAATGTCCAATGTTGATGGCAACTTTAGCCAAAGTGTATTGGTAAAGGAAATTAGCATATTAAGAAAATCTAGGCAAAGGACACATGCAGACTTTCTACATTCCTTTTCTAAATTTTCTGTTGTGGAGAGCTTTTGGGGCCACTTCGCAAGAAGCTGACATTCAGCCAAGGAGAAAGAAACAGACTTCAGGCAGAAATCTGACATTAGGCCAAGGACAAGGAAGTAAGCTCAGGCAGGAAACTAATCTTAGTCTAGAACAGGGAAGTAAGTTCAAGTAAGAATCTGAATTTTAGGGTTGAGCAGGAGAAGTAGGCCTCAGGCAAGAATCTGATTTTTGGCTTGGACTAGGACGTAGGCACATATACTTCAGTCTTCCTGACAAGCTCTCAGAAACAGTGATCACAGGAATGATCATGGACTTTTGCTTATTGCCTGCTCATTCCTTGGCTATTTGTGTTTATTGAATTGCTTGTTCCTCAACATAGAACTGACCTTATTGCTTGCATGTAATTAAAATGGTATAAAAGCAGATTGGGAAAAAGTATACGTGCCTTAAATCTCAGAATTGACTTAGGCCAGTGGGCCTTAGAGTGTCCTCAGGGAAGCCAGGAGCAGGAAACCTCTGGCCTTGGGAAAAGTACCCCAAAGCATCAAAAGGTTCTGAGTGAAGACAGTGATTAAGGGATATGAAGTTCAACCCCCCTCTCCAAACCCAGGGTAACTCTGAGAGTGGAGGAAAAACCCACTTGGTGGACACAAGGTCTCAACACCCTGTTCTCCAAGTCGATGGCCCCATTTTCAAGAAAAAATCTTGGGTCCAAGAAGTCTTTGGCACTAAAATATATTCATGGACTACCTGAAGAACAGTGGACTTAGGGATGGGCCAGGTATCCCATTCATTTAATTTGTCCCTACCCTCTGTTGGGGCAAGACATACTCTCCAAAATGGGGACCCAAATACATTCCCTGCCCAACAGGATGCAAATAGATGGCCCAAAAGGAGCTACCTCTCCAACTGACCCCCACAAAAAGCCAAGGCTACCTGGTTTACAGACTGGAACAGTTTTCTCCATGAAGGTCAGAGACAATCAAGTGCTACTGTCGTGGAGAGCACAAATGTCATCTGGGTGGAACCTCTACACCCTTGACACTTCAACTCAGGACGTGGAGCTAACTGCCCCACCAAGGCCTTAGAACTTAGAGCCTACAAGAAAATCAACATCTACTCTGATAATAGGTATGCCTTTGAGACAGCCCATGTCCACAAAGGTGTATGCCAAGAGAGAGGACTACTCATATCAGAGGAAACAAACAAGAAATTCTTGATCTCTTGGATGCTCCAATGAAGCCAGTAACCATGAGTATTATTCACACCCATGAAATCAGAAAGGAAGAAAGTCAGAGGCCCAGGGCAATAACTAGGCAGATCTAGTGGCTCGAGAAATGGCTATACAGTAGCCATTCCTGGTTATGGGCCTACAAGAACACCTGCTGAGAAATGGGACCTGAAGAAGGGATGGCCTCACTTAGAATACACTGAATAAGAAAGGACTCAGTTTGCTAGCCACCCTACCAACTATCACCTAGAGAAAAAAGGGAAATAGCACACAAGAAAGAAAACTATGATCCCCAGAAAGCAAACAAAAGAATTACTACGCCAAATGCACAGATAGACTCATTTAGGGGATAAAAAGCTTGTCCAAGCAGTTAAGGGAACCTAGAGTATATATAATAAGACTCAGGTTTTGAGCCAGAAAGATAGTAGAACAGTGTAAGGTATGACAGCAAGTGAATGTTTATGCAGTCAAGAATAAATGGCGCCGGGCAGTGGTGGCACATGCCTTTAATTCCAGCACTTGGGAGGCAGAGGCAGGTGGATTTCTGAGTTCGAGGCCAGCCTGGTCTACAGAGTGAGTTCCAGGACAGCCAGAGCTACACAGAGAAACCCTGTCTCAAAAAACCAAAAAAAAAAAAAAAAAAAAAAAAGAATAAACAGGGCAAAAGACCTAGGGAAGAACAGCCTAGAGTATATTGAGAGGTCGATTTCACAGAAGTTAAGCCAGGAAAATGTGGTTACAAATACCTTCAGGGGTTCTTAGATACTTTTTCTAGATGAGCTGAGACATTCCCCACCAAGCAGGAAATAGTTGTCATGGTATCCAGAAGATATTAGAGGAAATTTCCCCCAAGGTTTGGAGTGCCTGAGGCAAGCGGAGAAGACAGTGGTTTTGCTTTTGTCTCTCAGGTAAGCCAGGAGGTGGCAAAAGGATTGGGGACAGATTGGAAAACCCATTGTGAGTACAGTCCCCAAAGCTCAGGGCAGGTAGATAGAATGAATGGACTCCCCCCAGAAAAAGTTAGAGACCTTAACTAAATTGACCTTGGAAGCTGGCTTGGAGGGGTGGTGTCCCCCCCCCCCTTGGCCCTGTTCCAAGCTCGGAACACCCCCTACCATTTTAAACTGACCGCTTTTGAGATCCTGTGTGGTACCACAACTCCATTGGTGTATACTGAGCCCTCGAAGGAGGTATCCCACAGCATGAGATTTGGCCCAAACTGTCTGTCTTAAATGCTCCATGGATGCCAAAGACCCCTCACTGCTTCCAGACTGGTGACAGGATCTATGTAAAGAGGCATTGGACACAGTCACTGGAACCAAGATGAAAGAGACCCTTCCTGGCACTGCTAGCTACTCCCACAGTCCTCAAGGTAGATGGGTATTGAGACCTGGGTGTACACTTCTCTTGTAAAACCTGCAGATGCCCGCTCCCCAGAGACCCCTGCTAGACAGTACAGAAGATGGACAATCTGCTCAAGCTCAAGCTCACCTCACCTTGATCATGACTGTGGTACTTTGGACACACTCACTGTCTCCTTTCTGTTGTGGTTGGGGGTGGCTGGGGCAGCCACCAAGAACTCTCCTTTGTTCTTACAAAGGGAAAATTATGACAGTCTGAGGGCAGTCATTGATTTAGATATAGAGAGAATAGAAGCTTCCATCAGTCATCTTAAAGAATCACTGACTTCGTTATTAGAAGTAGTACTACAGAATAAGAGGAGATTAGACGTAACTTTTCTGTTACCAAGGAGGGCTATGTGCTACCTTAGCTGAAAAGAGTTGCTTTTATATAGACCATTCTGGAGTTGTTAAAGATTCAATGGCCAAGTTGGAATAGGGTTAGCAAAACAAAAGAGAGAGAGAGATAACAAACATCAGGACTGGTTCAAGTCTTGGTTTAACCTCCTAGTTAACCACCCTCATATCTACCTTGTTAAGATCTTAATTGTTGTCCTGCTATAGTTGACTTTTGGCCCCTATATTTTGAACCACTTGGCTGCTTTTGTTAAAGAACGCATAGGTGCAGTACAGCTAATGATCTTAAAGCAGAAATACAAAGAGCTAGATACAGAAGACCAGGAGTATGAGCTGCATAGCTATCAACAATAGCTTCCAGATTGAAGCATGCACAAGAAAAAGGGGGGAATGAGGAGTCAGCTCGGGAACTTTGAGATATTCTACCAGGGCCCCCTCCCTCCTCTGAGTACATGGGCACGCCTGCCCTCCCAGAAGAAACAGGTTAGAGAGCACCTAGGCTGGAAGGGAGGGGCTGATTAATCCCCTGCTACCTCATTCCCTAAAGACCAATCAGTTTAAAAGTCACACTGTTCTGCCAATCACATTGTGCCTAATAGCAGCTGCTCTAAAACCCTATACAAGGTCCCTGAACAGGCTCCCACATGTTCACTCTCTCTTCTTGGTATGTAGAGCAACCTCAGCATGAGGAATCAATAAATTTCTCTTGCATTTTGCATCAATCCTGGACTCCATGTGTTCACTCGGAGGGTCTTCTCTAAGGTAAGGCTCTCCAGAGTCTTTTTTGTTGTTGTTGTTGTTGTTGTTTTCTTCCTTTTTTATTTTTGATACTTTATGTACATTTCCAATGTTTCCACTTTTCTGAGTCTCCTCTTTGGATACCCTCTGTCCCCTCCCCAACCCGCCTCTAGGAGGGAATTCCACCTCCCACCTCTACCCCCCGTCCACCCATCCCCATATTCCCGCCTTGACATTCCTCTTTACTGAGGCCTCTAACATCCTCAGGCCCAAGGGCCTTTCCTCTCTCCCTGATGGCCATCGAGGTCATCCTCTGCCACATATGTGGTCCAAACCATAAGTCCATCAATGTGTATTCTTTGGTTGGTGGTCCAAACTCCAGGAGGACCGGGGGGGGGGG
>JAPYYD010004632.1:0-12912 GCA_028551405.1 Uromys caudimaculatus | reverse complement strand
TTGGCCCTCCGCTGGGTCTTGCAATCTCCGGCGAGGGATCTTTGTCCCAGCGCTGATCAGGTGTGGGGCCCTGTGGCCCAAGCTGAGGTCTCCGGCCGTCGCCGGAAGCTGCTGGCGGTCAGTCTCTGTGGTCTGGTGAGCTGTGGGATCAAGCCTGTTTTTATGCTGTGGTAGAGAGCCCAGAGTTTCATGCATGCTAGGCAAACACTCTACCAAGTTGACATATCCAGCCGAGACACTTTTAAAAAAATGCTTTTTTCTAGGAGATTTTAAATGAATAGTTTAGCCTGAGCCATAAGTCAGGAACTTTGAAGTGGCTTTGGAAGGAATGGAGGTCTTGAGAGTTACAATGGGTGACTCTCTGCCTATTGGGGGAAGGGTTGGCCACTCCTGAAATGAATATTAAATTGTAATACTAGGTAATTGTTAAAGCATCCTGAGCAGAATAAGTCACCCATTTACTTCAAATTGTTAGGGATTCTGCACATAAAAATAAGGACACACATTTTTTTAAAATTTATATTTAATCAATTGACTGTTATTTAGGTAGTATATATTACTAGCTCAATCGTTTAAGAATTAAAATGAATGATACATGTAAATTATACTTAATTGGGATCATTTTATGTTTTTATGGGGATCAATGTTCTATATTTTATAATTTCAGCTAGTTATGACATGTTTATTTTATATTTGAGGCTTCATGTTCATAAAAGAACCATGAAGATGGGGCTTGTGTCTTTCAATGAACATTCACTATTTAACATGTGACTAGTGTACTGGAATGGCAAAAACCATTTGTTCGAGACAATTTTCATTAAGTTTATATATAAAAATATATTTTCAAGATGAGCCATACTTGTTCCATTTCTGTTTTTAGACATTAAAGAAAGAAGAGGCCAAATAGAGAAAGAGACTCAGAGAGACAATGAGGTGACCGAGTCCTATAGTCTGATTTTCAAAAAGTTAGATAAGGCATTCGCAGAATCCTCTAGGTTTCTCCCAAACAGATAGCACAGAGGAAAGTCAGACAGTTGGAAAGCTGAGAAGACAGAGGTGGAGGCAGTGAGGACCTGCTTTCATTTTGGAAGCTGCTGGGACTTCGTTTACAAGCTTGAGGGAAGAAGGAGAATAAAGGTCTCACCTACATGGACTTGGAGTTTCAAGATTATTAGTCATGAGTGCACCACCCACTAGTACAAAATCAGGAAGATATCTTAATAGTCTTCTATGAATTGTACTTTTATATTCTGGTATGCTTTGAAATACAGGTTTTCTAATATTTATCAAAATGTGACTTTTGGTTATTGCACCAACTAGCTTTCCCCCCACCCACTTTATTTTATTTATTTTATTGTATTTTTTAATGGCCGATTATTTGCTTCACTTTAAGACTTATTTTTTTTACTAGACTCAGACTTAGAAGTAGATGTATTCAGTGAGGGCAGCCTATATCTCTTGACAAATCCTAGCATTTTTTTCTTTGGCTTCCTTCATTCTCTTGGCCAAAATTTAGCATATTCTGCAACATCCTCTTGTTTTTCTTAGTATATTGCTTCTTAAGAGGAGTACATCGGTGTTTCTATTGTAGGGCACATGGAGGAAGAAGACACTGAATCTTGACTTTTTTGGTCCTGGGCTTCTTACCTTCTTTGTTTAAGGGCTTTCTGACAACATATTGAGGGACATTATCTTCTCTAGGGAGAAGCTTTTGTGTTCTGCTGGTTCTTTGGGGTCTGAACAACTGAGGCACAACAGTATCTGTCAGTCCAGGATAGAGTATCCTCCCTCTCCCTCTCTCTCTCCCTCCCTCTTCCTATCTTCCTCCAGCTTCTCTGTCTCTCTGTCTTTCTCTGTCTCTCTGTCTCTGTCTCTGTCTCTGTCTCTGTCTCTCTCTCTCTCTCTCTCTCTCTCTCACACACACACACACACTAATGAAGCTGAGAATATTTAAGTTGGCATCCTCAATAGCCACAGTGCATCCACATTGTTATACTTCCTCTCTCCAGAATGCTTGGTCTTTAACAAGAATGACCCTTACTCAAAAGCTGGTGTGCTCTGATGTGGGTCAAGGCATGTTGCTTCATGGAAAACCCTTGTGTGTTGTTCCGACCACTGATCAGACCACATGGCTCGTCTACTGTTTTCCCAGAGCACTGACAATACTTCTTTGGCCACTCCTAAGAGGCATCATGAAAGAGTCTATTTTAGTACTCAGCCACCGAATTCCCAATTACATGCATTTTCTAAATGCTCCCATTTTTTTATCCTGGTATTATCATCATACTCCGAAAACTGTCACTATGCTTTTTTTTAATAGTAACTTGTTTATTTTAGTTTTATTCCTACCTCCATGATTTTTACTCTTGACTTGTAATCACACATTTCAAGTTTTTGATTATTATTATTATTTATTTTTTATTTTATTTTTAGTTAGGAAACACATACAGATGGACACTTGCACACCCTATGTAGCTCTGCCTTTCCAGACTGGATTCTGATGGCATCTAGCTTATAAGATTATTGAGTAAAAGTCTTAAAAGTCTATGGATAACTTACATGTGTTTCTTGTTTAGATTCCTAGTTAAGTTGAGAAGCCACTAGAAGATTACAGACAGAGAACAATGGTGCAGTTTATGTATACATATCACTGTGGTTAGGCTGGCATGATACAAAGTCAGAATAGAGGCATTTGATTAGACAGATGGCACTCTGTCCAACATAGAATCTGAATAGCTAAGGGGTAATTTAAAGAATTATGAATAACCTTCACTTACAGTATAAGTAGAGTTCACATAACTGGCAACGTATTTTTGTCATGTTTCTTATAGAATTCTCTTCTTTTTCTATACAATTATTGCTATTTTTTTATATTTGGCAAATACCTGTGTACCTTTAAAATATATTTCAATAATTTCAAACTGTATTAATTTTAATAATTTCAGTTATCTGTTTACTGAAACTGGCTAACTAGCTTAGTTCATTAATTCTACTAGTGAGCTGCAGAAGGTTTCCATTTTACACGATGCACTGCGTAGTCACAGGAGTATGGCATTAAAGATACAAAGGACATCTAAGGATGACCGAAGAAGAAATTAATAAAAGTACATGAATCTTTATAAAAATATATTTATGTAAACAACAAAAGGACATTCTCTGTGTCTTTTAGGCCTTTAGAGAAACAAATCCCAAGAAAAGGATTCAAGCACAGCTAACTTATTTGAAAGCAAATCCCATAAAGTGCTCTTAATGGCACAGAAAAATATAGTAGGGACAGGATGGAAGTTAAAACAATACACTGTCAAGGGAACTCATGAAAACAATGAAGCCAAGTTTCTCAAAACCTAGATTTTCATACATCAGTTGTCCCCCCTACCACTCCAGCAGGGGCGAGGGCCTCTCTTCAGGGGTCTGATGTCCCTGAGACTTCTGGATTATTGCCCAGAAGTCAACAGATTGAAGCCCTGTGCTAGGAGAAGCTTTGAGGCAGTGAAATGCAGATGCTGGCACTTCCCAGTCAAAATACCCAGAAACAGGATAGCCTCGAATTCCATTCTACAATCGGATGTGATTAGGCTCTGAATCCAGCAGCTTTAGCGTGTAGATTTGAAAAGAGAGAAAAACACATACTTTTATCAACTATTAATTTGCATGTGTTTCTGATGGGTTTGAAGATCTGGCATAGCCATTCATATTCAGGTAGGAGTTTCTTGAGCTCTTTTTTTTCCTTCTCTTGCTGTGAAGTTAGTGAGCGAAATGTAGATATTGTTCCTAACTTTATTTCTGAATCGGAAATCCAAAGCATAGTGGAAATCCCAGAGGTTAGAATGTGGACAGGAAGCTGAAAACAAGTGAGAAACTTCGGGGAGAAGTGACTCTGACAAGAGTCACCAGGAGTCAGGAACCCAGGATCCCTGACATTACTGGTGACAATGTGGACAAGAGGGAACAGACAGTATGGAGATTCAAAAGATAAACAAATAAAATTTAAAAACTGGGCTGATCTGGTGTTACAGACCTATAATGGTTAGAGCAAGGGGTTTATAAGTTCCAGGTCAGCCTGGGCAACTTAATGATCCCTTGACACAAAATAAGAATAAAAGAGTTGTGGTGGTGATAGATAGGGCAGCAGTGGAGCTCTTGCCTTGTGTACAGGGTGCCCTAGGTTCAGGCGCAGTGTCATGAAATCATTGCTTTTTAAAAGAGAAGAAAAGACAAACAAATCTCACAGGATTCAGCTAAGCCACTCTGAGTGTGCATCTGAGGAAGCCAAAGCCTCACCCCAAAGAGGTGCCTACTGTCTGCACACTTGTGTCCATTGTCCCATTAGTCATAAGGTATGACATGGAATTAGCCCAGGTGCCTAGCAGCAGGTACATGGATAAAGAAAACATGTCATAGATACTGACTGCAGTGTCAGCCATAAAGAAAAGCTCAATACTTTCATTTTCAGCAATGTGAGTGTATGAGTAGATATTGTATTAAGTGAAAGAAGCCACACATTCTCTCTTAAATATGAGTGTTGTAAAGACTGACATAAGGTTTAAGTAGCCAGTATTAGTAGATGAGAAGAGATAGAGAGAAGTAGGATTTGATGCTTGAGTACTGTGTATATGCCTCACACTGAGCCCCATTAATGTGTACAATGAACACATCTCAATCAAAATAAAATATCCCACACTACAGCTAATGATGTAGTTTGTGTGTTGGTAACTGTAAGATTTGTGGTCATTTGTCATGAAACAGATAAGAGCCCCCACCTCTGTCCTGTGTTCTCCATGGGGAGCCTGACTGAAAGTTAGTCTGAGGAAATTCATGCTGTGGAAATGGGTAAGGAAGAGAGGCCCTGCCTCCCGCCCTTAGCCAGCAGACTGACACTGGCTCTGGACCGCCAAAGGCTTGTTCACAGGTGTAAAGATAAACCTGGCTGGCAGTTAACCGCAGTACAGAAGAACTTGTATGTGACTTGTTCACGACACGTTATTTGTAAAAGAGACTCTATTATTTTATCTTTTGGTTTTTAGTCTATGAAACCATGTTTGCCAAGAGAGAAGACTGGCAAGGATTAGAAAGAAGTGAGCTGCTGAAGTACTTCAACGACTGTGGTCATTTCCCCACGCAGACCCAGATCGATGAGTTCTGGGACGTGTTCCACAGACGTGAGTGCCGCCGCCCTCGTTCCTTGTCCTGCTCTCCTTCTCTCCGTGCTCCTCCTCCTCCTCTCTTATGTATTGTTTAGTCATGTATATTCACTGCACATTGCATTTTATTAGATAAGGACGTCTTCATGCATGCCAAACTTAGGTTGAGCTCATTCTCCCATAACCTTTAACGTGTATTACACCTTAAATTCCTTTTTCTCAAATTTGTTTGTATCTAATCTTAATCCATATGAGAAAAGGCAAGTTAAAAGAAATTAAATTGTATTTTAATTGGAGAGCAGAATAAGGATTTCATTTTTTACTTTAAAATATATAGTTTGAGCGGGGCAGTGGTGGTGCACGCCTTTAATCCCAGCACTTGGGAGGCAGAGGCAGGCGGATTTCTGAGATCGAGGCCAGCCTGGTCTACAGAGTGAGTTCCAGGACAGCCAGGGCTATATAGAGAACCCCTGTATCGAAAAACCATATATATATATATGTATATATATATGTATATATATATACATATATATATGTATATATATACATATATACATATATATACATGTGTGTATATATATATATATGTATAGTTTGATATACCAATAAGTTACATCTGGCTAAATATGCTAATTACTTTTTCAATTGATACAATAGATACTTGAGAAAAGCAATTTCAAAGGAATTATTTTGACTCTTGGCTTCAGAGGATTCAAACATATAATGAAAAGGGAGTGAGGGAAGGAGGAACCAGGACAGAATTCCACAACAGGATGTAGTGCACAAGGCTGTGCCTCACTGATGTGTTTCTGGAAATTTCCAGAACCTTCTACAATAGCAACATCAGGGGTATTTCATTTATTATAAAATTATACATAATATAGTTAACCTACAAAATTTTAAAAACTGTTGCTAAAATCTTTCTCCTGGGTTGATACTGATACGCAAATTCAGGTTTAAAGACATAAATACAGTAAGCTAAAGCATTTTTACAATTGGAAAATAATTTCTTGCTTGGTGTATAGATCAGTAGTGCAGAGCTTGCCTAGCATATACAATGTCATGAAAAAAATCTCCAGCAGTTCCAGAAAAGGAAAGTCATTTTGTTCCAAACAGTAGACAGATAAAATGATAAAATTGTCTGATATTTTAATAATATATCAAACAACATATTTTTTCTCTTCTCAAACCAGTAAGAGGAAATATTGTCACAGGTATGAGAAATCTTAGTGACTAATTACAATTTTTCAGCCTTTTTTCTTCCCTGTGCTTATTGAAGTCTAAAGAACAAAAATATTTGAGCTGTATGATGTCATGTGATATGCCACATATTGATGACCCAAACTACTAGCCAGCATATCAGTGGTCGTATTAGCTCCCTTATGCATACATACGTGTACATGTGGGAGGGCATGGTGAAGAATTGCGCTCACTTAAAAAATTCTGAGTGAGCCATACAGAACTATTAATTTTTCTTCCTCTCATTAAACTTGTTTTTAAATTATGCTGCTATATTTTGGGTCTTTTATTAATTACATAAATATATGTGCCTTATAACATTGTACTGATTTACCACTGGCAACATTTTCAGATTCAACAAATAAATGAGATTATGTAGGACTTTTCTTTCAATGTCTTAATCACTTCATGTAATACAACGTCCACTATTTTCATGTATGTTTTCAAAGGGATACAACTTCATTAAAACAGTAAGTCTGCTTCCCTTATTTATGTAGACTGCATTTCTTCATTCACCTCTCTGCTGATGGACACTCAAGTTGATTTCATGTCTTGGCTACTTAGAACATTTTCACAGTAAGCACAGAATGAGGAAATTCATGCTGTGGAAATGAGTGAGACCCTTAGGCACCTCTTTGGCATGACCATTTAATTACCTTGTTCAGAATCATAATAGTTCTGTTTGAATTTTTTTTAGCAGTTCTAAATTGTTTTCGATAATGGATATGGCAATCTACATGGCTACCTACAGTGTTCAAATACTCTCACTTCCCACATCTGCACCATTTATCTCTCGTCTTGTTGGTTATACATTATACACTACACATTATAGCATGTGTATGGTGGGATCTCAGTGTGCTCTTGACTTGCATTTCTCTGATTATTAATGATGTTGAGAATTTTTGTCTTAAAGTTAGTTATTATAAAAAAAATTTAAATGTCTGTTCTGCTCCTGGCCACTTTTAATTGACGTTTTTGTGGATTTAGGATTTTTCATGAGGTTTTGTGTATTAACCCCAATCACAGATACCAATTAATAGTATTCTCCCCTCCGCTGGCTGCCATTTCAACCTGCTGGTTCTTGTTTTTCCCATGTGTCAGTGTGTTAATTTGATGTAGTCTCACTATTTGTTTTGTGTTTTTGTTGTTTGCTATGGGGGGATGTTCAAAACATCCCAGCCAATCATATGCAAGACTGCTTTGCCCTCATGTCATCATCTAGGAATTTCATGGTCTGAGAATTACACCTATATGTAATCCATTTCTAGTAGATGTTTTATATATATAACCCAGGCACACCTTTATTATTTTATCTGCAAATGTCCCGTTTCCTCAGAATCACTTGAAGATGCTACCCTTTTCTCATTGTAGTCTTAGCATTGTTGTTACAGATCAGTTGTCTACAAATGCATAGGTTTGTTTTTGGACTATTTGTTCTGTTTCATGAGTTTATAATATGTTTTATGGCTGTCCCACACATCTTTGAAATCTATAGGCTAATTTAAAATTAGGAAGCATAATGTCTCAAGTCCTGTTTTTCTTTTTTAATATTGTTTGTCCATTTGACATCTTTTGTAATCCTATATAAATTTTAGGTGTGTTTTTTTTCTAAAATGCCATTTGAAGTTTTGAAGTGACCAAAATAACATCTTTTTGTGCTGACTCCCTTTTGTGTCTGAGTATACACTTCTCAGCCCCCTATTGCTTCCCAACAGCTACGTTCATCTTGGCAACACATTTAGTATTGTCTTTGATCATGACTATGGTTCACATGTACTAACCAAATAAAATGTTTGTATAAGCTAAACATAAGCTAAAATAACTGATGAAAATATAAATTAAATATAGCTGTTATGTTTTATCTGTAATAGCTATTATGTTCTGCTAAAACATATATTGCAAGGTTACCCTGATCCTCATCAAAGAATAATGTAATTGTGATCTGTGTGGTCTTTGGGCTTTAAAAATGCTCTGCCCATGAGCTTTGGCACTAAAAGTCTTTCTGAGATGCTGTCCTGTTCTTGGTCAACTGCTTTAAAAAAGGACTGTAATTTGTCCTTATATGCATGGTGGTCTGTAACTTCATGATCTATACTCTAGCAGTTTAAAAAGATTACATTAAATATGAGTGTAATTTTGGTAATGTGAATGTATTTATAGTAATTCTTTCAATCCCTGAATGCAAAATGACTTTCAGTTTATTTGTGCTCATCATTTATTTCATTAATATCTTATTGTTCTCAATGTAAAAATATTTCACTTTCTTGGCTCAACTTATTCCCAAATGGTTTACTTTTCTGATGTCATTGTAAGTAGAACGATTTTCTGTTGTGTGTAGTTTTTCGATATCCCACTTCTGCTCCGAAAATGGGCTGCGCTACCACCACCACCCCCAGCTTCCCACAAATCCAAGGACAAAAGACATACATACAGTTGTTCATTTTCAACTTGCCTTCTTGGCACAATTGCTGGGTGCCACGATCTCCCGCTTGGAAAACGTGCTCTTATCATTACTCTTAGCTCCACGTCTCCCACACGCCCTAACTTCAGTTGGTCACTTGAATCTAGTCCCTGCTAAACATCTCTGACTACCCTCCTGTAGGAGTGTCCACAGCTCACCACTCCTTCAGAGACCTCCCATGGCTGCCTGATTCTTCTCTCTGTAAAGCTTGACCAACGACCTCCTCCTCCATTGCATCCTTTTCCTCCAGGGACCCGGAAGTTCTGCCTGTACCTTCTGCCCAGCAATTGGCTTATGACTTTCTTTACTGACAGATCAAGAACCAATTGGGGGGAATAGGACATTAACATCAGAACCACCCCTACAATTTTCTTAATTTATTTTTCTGATATTTTATCACTTTTGTAAAAATTGCAGCTTATATTTTTGTTTGTTAGCATTTCTTTGTGCATATGAGTGCTATGGCTTTCTGACATGTTTAATAATGATGGATCCATAATTCAATACAGGAAAAACAATATTTTAGGATGTACTTTTTGATATAGAAAAAGTGGTAACAAAAGTTGGATGATTCTGAATGTCAATTATGAATCTTGATTTTAGTTTTAAATGTCTCTTTCTTTGTTCTTCAGGAAAATTTACTCAGTTTTCTTCACCTTTGGCCTTTGTCCACTTCTGTTGCTATACTTAGAATTACATTGTCAGCTTTTACGACTATTTGCTCACCTGTGTCAGAGGCATCTGAATTACTTTAAATTTCATTGTTTATGACTAGCTGTTTGAGTCTTTTAAACATGACAAAATACTGAATATAGAAAATGTGGAAAGTATCATAATATATGAAACTTCCAATAAATTGCAATTGTTAACATGTAAAATCTTTCTTTCCAGCCTCCACTGTGCATATAACATTTTAATGAAAATCTATATTTTCTGCATATTATGTACACATCTGCTATTTTGCTTTACAATACTCCTTTTTTCTAGGGTATATATTTATTCACATATGAGTATTCTAAAACGTATTTAATGTTGTATATTTATGTTGTTTTGATTTAAAATAATTTAATTTTAAAAATTAAATGCAGCAAAACAGCTATTTCGGAACTGAGTAGGTGTTGGTATTCAAAAAATAAGATTTCCAACTTAATAGCTTCACAGTGTGGTTTTATCTGCTGTTTATTTTTGGTGTAGCCATTGAATTAATGGAATTTACTTTCTGGCTTGACAATTCTGTTCAGTAACTCTTTGTGTTTAGGAGGCTGTTTATATGTTTCTTATTTTTTTCCTATTCTATAAAATTCAGAATGTCCAGGTCATTGTATTGTTGTAAGGCTTAAATGAAATTATTCATGTGAAATATTTGACATTTTACTATAAGTTTTCAATAAGTGTTAGCTGGTATTTTTTGTTATTATAGTTACTTAAGTTTTTTTTTTTAATTTTTTTTGCTTTGAAGATGTTTAAATCTTGAACCTTATTTAATTGTGTATTGATTTATTTCATAGAGAATTTAGACAATTTTCTTCTACAGATTTTATCTCTCTTGATAGCATAAGAGTTTGCCATCATTTGACAGAGGAGGACAAGGTGCAAAAGAGACTTCTGAATTCATTGATAAGACTGATGATTTAACCTTAGTCTCTTCAGTCTGAGTGATGGTGATTTAATCTTGTTTTGTGAAGATATTTCAAAGGCAGTGGTATGAAAACAGAATCACATGAGTTAGAGAAAGACATTGGGGTGTCAGACATAGCTCTGTGGTGGAGTACCCGCCTAGCATATGTGAGGTCCTGGGTCAAAACAAAATGGTGCCCTTCCTACTCCAACAACTACCAACAATGTGAACAACTTTGCATTTTACTTTTTACAGACTAGCCTCAGGGAGTTTTGCAATGAGACATGTTTTCTATAAATGGCAAATCTAATTAATAATTCTTATTAATTAGAATATTATAAAAAGCACAAAACCCTGTTTTTTTTCAATTCATAAGGTTAGGAAACTTTTTTTTTTTTTTTGTATTTATGTGTGTTTCAGGGTGTGTATGCATGTGTTTGTGGAGATGTATTCAGAGGCCAGAGAAGTGGCCTACTTTTTGACTATTCTCTGGAGTGTAACAGTAATATAAATATAAGGAGTAAATTAATACAGGGGCTATTTTTCTTTATCCTAACGAGTTCCCCAATAACGACACAGAGGGACCAAGATTTAATTAATCAAGCTTTACTGCACAAGTCCTGGGCAGCCTTTAATCTATTTTAATCTTCCAGGATAATCTGGCTACCTCCCAGTCAAAATCCCTGAGATACTTGCATTTTAATATTGGTCTGGTCCTTTGGGCTTCAGACGTATTTTCCTATGATGTTTTCTCTGGCCTTCTTTGTGGCTAAATCTAGTTTATTCTTTTTTCTCTCTCCATTCCTTGGCTGGCCAAAGTCCTGCCCAATCTCTCTTCTGCCTAGCCACTGGCTGATCAGCTTTTATTGACAAGGCTAAGAGTAAGTGGTAGACATTGTCTACACAAACTTGAGACAGGAGATTCTTGACATAAGCATTACAGTGTCTGGTCTGGTTTGAAACAAGGTCTGAGGGCAGAGAAATCGCATTTGAATAACACAAGGATAATCTTTACACAAGGCACAAAAGCATTATATCTGCACTGGAGCTCTTTTCTCACTAAATTTGAAGTTCATTGTCTTTTGAGTAGGTTGGTTGACAAAGAATTTCCTGTCCTTTTCTTCTCTTGTCGCCTCAGTGCTGGTGTTATGGGTGTACACCTTACTTTTTATGTGACCCTAAGTTAGGTATTTATGTTTGTCTGGAAATTATTCTTACAAGATGGACAAACTTTATCCTCTAGAAAACTGCCATGAGTTTTTATTTTATTTTATGTTTGATTTTAGTGCCCTGTCTCATCAAACATTCCTTGGATGACCACAATAGTTACTGAAAGTGAAGTTAGCAATAGAAAAAAAGAAAAATCTTGGAGAAGTTATGGTCATTTTGTCACTCACATCATTTTCAAGAGAACGTAATTGTATTCATTTAAATTGTCAGTCATCTTTAGCCATGCCGACTCTGTCTGTGGGTGATAGCTTGATAGATGCAATCTACCTGTAGGGCATTTAATCTAATTCACATGTGGTCAATTCAACAGATTCACTTCTAGCATGTGATATCAAGTTGGTCAGACTCCCGAAAGTCTTTACATCTCTAGGTATTTTTTAACTTTTTGTCCTTCCTTATTCTTACTACAATGATAACAAAGGAATTGCAACTGAGGATACTAGTTTGAAATTTTTCCTCTGGGAGAATGAAGTATGCTTGAGCCACATGTGTTTTATTTTTAAATGTCTCTTCCTCTGTTCCTCAGGGAAATTTACCCAATTTTCTTGCTCCCTGGACTTTGTGTACTGCTGTTGCTATACTTAGAATTTCTTTTATCATCAGGGCTCAGGAGCTCACAGAGTCTGAGTGACAATGGAGGAGTCTGCATGGGTTTGAGCTTGGCCTTCTGAATATATGTTATGATTGTGCAGGTTGGAGTTCTTATGGGACTGCTAACAGTGAGAGCGGGGTTTGTCTCTGATTCTATTGCCTGCTCTTGGGACCCTTTTCTTCCTACTGAGTTGCCTTGCCCAGCTTTGATGTAAGAGTATGTGCCCAGTCTTGTTGTAACTTGTTATGCCTTGTTCAACTGATTTTCCTGGGAGGCCTGTTCTTTTCTGAAGGGAAAAAAAGAGGAGTAGATCCAGGAGTAGAGAAGATGTTTGGGGAAGGGACTGGAAGGAATGGAGAGAGGAAAGCACAGTCAGAATGTAATATATGACAAACAAACAAACAAAACTATAAAAAAGGTGTCAGACTAGCAAATATTGATGGTGAAATAATATAGAAGAACGAAGGTTTAACTTGGGGCAAAACTATTAGTAAATAACCTTAGAATAACAATATGCAGTCTTTGTGGCTGGCTTTTTTTTTTTTTTTTCTTTCTTTTTTTTTTCTTTTTATTTATTTATTTATTTATTTATTTTTTGATATTTTATTTACATTTCCGATGATTCCCCTTT
>JAPYYD010004631.1:0-12913 GCA_028551405.1 Uromys caudimaculatus | reverse complement strand
TCCTATACCTGCCCCTCTCCCCCTCTTTTCCCCTCCTCATCTCTTCCTCCCAAGTTCCTCCTACCCTCTATTTTGTTCTCTTTTCTAGGTAGGACTGAAGAATCCACACTTTTGTCTTCCTTCTTCTTGAGCTTCATATGGTCTATGAATTATATAAACTACAAAATATAAATTATACAAAATAAATAAATTATAACTCAACATTAAATATTTCCATTTACTCCCAAACTTATCAAAAGAAAACATTATTTTTTCTCTTTTTTCTTAAATCTGATCTTCACATGTACTTTAGTGAGTTTTTGTTTTAATGCTTAACAATGGTTTGACTTTCTCCTATTATAAGCATCTCTTTTGTCCATGATTTTCTATAGTATTTTAAAACTGATTTTTACAGAATTTTGAATTATACATTTCTTGTGAATATGATAGATTGTCCTGTCTCAATGCCTCTTATGTCTTTTTCTTGCATATAAAATTTAATAGTTGAATATTTACATTTTTTCATTTTTAAGAATAACTTTTGAATTTCCAATTACACTGTTATAAAAGAATTAGGGAAATAATTTCTTACAGCATTTTGTTAGATACAAATACGAGCTACATGAAACACTTTGGCATAAAAAACATGAAGATTCTTGTTTTTCACTTTCCAAAATTAGTCAACTATTCCACTTCCTGTTATTGAATTCCGCAATAATTTGAGAAAAAGCCTACTTTCCTTCAAATTCACATATTCACATTCACATAAAGGTTTCATTCATTCGACTTGGTTGTGGCTGTTTTAAATGAAGAATAGGGCAATTCAGATGATTATAACTTCCTTTTTCTCAGGTGACTCCAAGTTTGTCAACTTAATACCTGAAGCTAACTATGACATCCCCTTCCTTTAAAACTATAACACACAAACATCACTTTAAACAATAACCATTCTTTTCTTGTTAGTCCCCAAGATCTCATGTTAATGGTGCTGAGATAGTGACTAGATGTAAAATAAAAGTAGAGAAATGGACTACTAAAGCAGAGAGTCCTGTAAGACTATGAGGAGTCAGTGTGGTTGAAGCAGAGTCTGGCACTAAGGAAGAGTGTATGAAATTCATATTGAACCTGATATATTTCAACTTATTTTCAAAATAATTTCAAGGATAATGTAATACATGTGAAGTAAAAACTGAGATTAAGCAGGTTTTAGGTAGGGCTATGTGGGGATGGGGATATAGTATAACTTAAAAGTCCCAGTCTTTAAAATCTCTAACAGTTTAAAGATTCAATATTTCATTATAAGTTCAAAAATAACTTAATTTGTAGCAGTGTAAAATATGAAATAGACAGAAGAAAAAGAGTTATGTACTTTCTTATCCCAAGAAGGAAATACTGGTCTATGGTTAATAATCAGATCAAAGCAAAATCCAACAGAGTAAGAATACAGTGTATAACATCTGGGATGCACTCATGATTCTTCTACTGCAAAGTGCTCTGCCCTTGTAAACACACACAGCTTGTATGCTAGGTTCAGAACAGCTCCACCCCACACTTGCTGCTGTCCTAGTTTCATAAGCCTGGAATCTTCAACACACTGTGGTTTCTACTGCAAACAAGGTTGCACCTTCTCCAGTGGCCTCTTTTAGCCACTTCAGAAAGACCATCCCTGTCAATGATGCCTGGCCTCTGCTTCTTTCCTTTGCTTTCTTTTTTATTTTTTGATTCTTCTCTCATACATTTAATTGAGAACACAGTTTCCCTTCTCTGCCCTACACTCATTCCAGTACCTTCCTACCTCCCCTCTCCGTCAGATCCTCTCCTCCTCTAATTTACTTCAGAAAAGAATGGGCTGCCCAGGGATATCAACCAAATATGGCTTAAGAAGTTACAATCAGACTAGGCACAAACCCTCACATCAAGACTGGAATCCAGTAAGAGATAAAGAATCTCAAGAGCTATCAATAGAGTCAGAGATACCCTCATTTCCATTGTTAGGAGTCCCACAAGGTCACCAGGCTCCACAACAACCATAACCCATATGCAGAGGACTCCCTTCAGACTCATACAGGCTCTCATTTTTGTTTCAGTCTCTGTGAGTCCCAATGAGTTGATTCTTTGGGCTCTGTTCTCATGGTTTCTTTGTCTCCTCTGGGTCCTACAAAACTTCCTCCCTATCTTCTGTGAAGTTCCCTGAGTTCTGCCTCATGTTTGGCTGTGTGTTTCTTCATCGATTCTCATCAGTTATTGCATGAAACCTCTCTGCTGACAATTAGGCTAGGCACTGATTTAGGATTATAGTAGAATAGTTAGGAATGATTTCATTGACTTTTTTTCCAGTTCTGTTTCATTCTATGCTAGATCTTTGAGCTATCCAGTCTTTGGTTGCTGGTCATCAGGCAGTGTTAGACATGAGCTCCTTCTTGTGCCATGAGCCTCAAGTTGGACAAGTCATTGGTTGGTCAATTCCACAAGTTCTGTACCACCATTGCACAGCACATATTGTACGTAGGAGAAATTTTAGGTTGAAAGTTTTGTGGCTAGGTTCCTATTCAAGTTCCTCTACTGGAAGTGTTACCTGGATATAGAAGATGACCAATTCAGGCTCAATATCCTCCATTACTTGGAGTTTTCACTAGGGTCATCCTCATATATTCCAGGGAGTTAACACCGCACTAGGTTTCTACATTGTCATCCAAAATGTCCCTCCCATAGTGCCAGTCATCTTTCCCAGTACTCTCCTCTTCCACCCACCTGCTGCCTGATTCCTACCTTTCTCATCTCCAACTATACCCAGTATACTAGCCAAATCTATTCTGTTTCTCTTTCTGGGGAGATCCATGAATCCCCATCCCGCTAAGACCACATTGTTACTTAGCCTTTCTAGGTCTGTGGATTCTACCTTAATTATCCTGTACTTTACAGCTAATATCCACTTGTAAGTGAGTACATTCATGTTTGTCTTTCTGGATACGAGTTACTCTACACAGCATGATTTTTTTATAGCTCCATCCACTTGTCTACAAATTTCATAATGTAAATTTTTAAACAATTGAGTAATATTCCATTGTGTAAATGTATCATATTTTCTTTATCCACTCTTCAGTTGAGGGACGTATAGGTTGTTTTCAAATTCTGGAATTCTCAAATCCTTTGGGTATATATGCCCAGGAGTAGTATAGCTGGGTCTTGATATAGACCCATCTCCAATTTTCTGAGGAAACACCATATTGATTTTCATACTGGCTGTACAAATTTACACTCCTACCAGTAATGGAGGAGTGTTCTTTTGCTCCATATCCTTGCCAGCATACACTGTGACTTGTGATTTTGATCTTAGCCATTCGTACAGGTATAAGTTGGAATCTCAAATTTTACTTTTCATTTCCCTGAAGGCTAAGGATGTTGAACATTTCTTTAAATGTTTCTCATCCATTTGAGAGATAGATCCATATCTATCACCCTGCACTAGACTCAAGTCCAAGTATATCAAAGGCCTAAACATAAAGCCAGATACACTGAATGCGATAGAAAAGAAAGTGGGAAACAGCCTGGAACACAGTGGCACAGAAGACAACAACAATCACAACTAATAAATGTGACCTCATAAATCTGAAAAGCAGCTTACAGAATGGGAAAAGAATTTCTCCAACTCAACAACTGACAGTAGGCTAATATCCAAAATAAATAAAGAACTCAAGAAATCAGACATCAGCCAACCAAATAGTCCAATTAAAAATGGAGCACAGATCTATATGGCTTCTTCAATAGTACTTTCAAGCCTGTGGTCTCCACTAAAACAGAGACTGCATTCTCACCAATGGCCAATGCTGGACTTTGTTCTGGGATATTTTAACCCTATCCTACCATGCTAAACCTCAGCTACCCTCTTACCTCTTCATGCCTATAACGCCTGTACCACATTGAAGACACTTTTGCATTACCAAGTTTAGATGCTGGCTTGAGAATCAGCCTTGTGACCACTGGACCATATCTCCTGACCCTGAAGAAATATTTCGCAGAAGAGTTCATCTCAATTATGTTGGTCTCTTATTAGTCACAGGTGAATTTTCAACACCCGCTGACAAACAGCAGTTGTCTCCATAAAGCAAAGTTTCCACTTCTACTGATTCTTAATAAAAAAAAAAAAAAAGTATGTGATGGTTTGTTTATGCTTGGTCCCCGGAGAGGCACTATTAGGGGGTATGGCCTTTTTGGAGTAACTGTGTCACTGTGGGCATGAGCTTAAGACCCTCACCCTAGCTGCCTGGAAGTCAGACCTCCACTAGCAGCCTTCAGATGAAGATGTTGAACTCTCAGCTCTGCCTGCACTATGCCTGCATGGACACTGCCATGCTTTTGCCTTGATGATAATGGACTGAACCTCTGAACCTATAAGCCAGCCCCAATTACATGTTGTCTATATAAGACTTGCCTTGGTCATGGTGTCTGTACCAGGGACTGGGGTATTGCTGCGATAGGCCTGGCCATGATTTTTTTGGAAGTATGTGGATTTGAGGACTTTGGATTTGGAAAGCAGTGGAATGCTTTAAATCGGGCTTAATGGGCCAAACAGTCAGAATATGGAAGACAGCGGTGCTGAGGTTCATTTGAACTGTCTAGGCCTGCTGACCCAAGAGGTTTCAGTGGAGAAAATCTTTAATATGTGGCTGAGAGACTGTTTTGTGATGTTTTGGTGAAGTGCATGGCTGCTTTTTGCCATGGTCTGAAGAGACTTCTTGAGGTTAAGGTAAAGAGATTTATATTAATTGCATCAGCAAAGGAAGTCTCAGAAATGCCCAGCAGAGGCTTTGTTCTCTGGCCAAGCCTCATGATGAGCATTTATAACATGTGCAGCAAGCTTAGAAAGGAAAAATATAAAATATATGGTTCGAGTATTAAAGGGACACTAGAAAGTGAAATGGAGCAAATCCTGTGTTCTAGGCTATAACAGATTAAGGGAGTAATGACCTTGTGGCAACATTGCACCCAGTTAAATTTAAATCAAGGCATGGCAATATAAGCCTTTAATCCCAGGAGGAAAAGACAAGTAGATCTCTGAGTTCAAGGCCAGCCTTGAGTAGAATGTGATGGCTTTTATATGCTTAGCCTACAGAGTGGCACTATTAGAAGGTGTGGCCCTGTTGGAGTAGGTATGTCACTGTGGGTGTGGACTTTAAAACCATAATCCTAGCTGCTTTGAAGCCAGTATTCTGCTAGCAGCCTTCAGATGAAGATACAAGTGTCTTAGTTCCTCCTCAACCATGCCTGCATAGATGCTGCCATGTTCCCACCTTGATGATAATGGACTGAACCTCTGAACCTGTACGCCAGCCTCAATTACATGTTGTCCTTCTAAGAGTTGCCTTGGTGATGGTGTCTGTTCACAGCAATAAAACCCTAAGACAATGATATAGTCTCATAAGAGAATACAATGTAACTATTAAAAGAATAAGCAGCTCAGTCTGTAAACTGAACTTGAGTAGTTTCCAGGACATATTTGCTAACTTAAAAAATAAATTACTTAGCCTGGAATAAGAGGAACAGGACAAATAACCATTAACCAATGAAAATGCTGCCTCCAGTTCCAGTGTTAGAACTATGTCAGTGTATAACATACTCAGAAACTAAAAAAGCCAGTTAAAAATAAACACAAATAGCAATAAATATATATAACTATATTATCAATCTAACAAGAGCCTTGTAAACAGGAAGTAATTTGGTGAAGTATGTTTTTATTCTTAACTTTTATTATTTTGCATGTGTGCATGATGAAGATGAGTACACATGTGCAGATCAGAGAACAACTTGGTGGTGTCCCTGTCCTTTCATCTCTATGTGGCTTTGGGGTATTGAACTCAGGTCACCAGGACTACATAGCAAATACCTTTCCCAGAGTCATCAGATCAGCGCTAAAGAACTTTTTGTCATCGTACTCTGCTTATCTTCATAGGTGTTTATTCTAAGAACCAAAAGGAATGAAAAAAAATCATGAATTTTATAGTCTTGCTCATAGTTGGTATCAACATTTTGAAATAATTTTTTTTTATATTTTGGATTGATCAAGTAAGTAATAAGTAATAATAATATTAAGCAGCAAGGTTTTAGCTTTTAAAAAAATGCCATTAAAAAAAGTAACTTCATTTACACAGTGGAATACTACTCAGCTGTTAAGAACAAGGACATCCTGAGTTTTGCAGGCAAATGGATGAAACTAGAAAATATCACCCTGAGTGAGGGAACTCAGACCCAAAAGGACATGCATGTACTCACTAATAAGTGGATATTAGCCCAAAAAGTACAAAATACCTAGGATACAATCAACAGAAAAGAATTTTAACAAGCCAAAGGGCCTAAACGAGGATGACTCAATCCTACTTGGAAGGGAGAAGAAAGCAGTCATGGGATGCAGAGGGAGGGAGGGACTTAGGTGGGAAAGGGGACAGGGACAAGAAAGGAGGAACATGATCAAGTATTGGGGGTGGAACAGGTCTGAAGCCCTGAGAGCCAGCAGAAAGAATAAAAACAGGAAACCTTGGGAGTTAGGAGGTGGGGGGACCCTCTAGAATGTACCAAAGATCTGGGAGGTTAGAAAATTCTCGGTTTCAAAGGGAGGGACATTAGATAAAATGCCCAACAGTGGGGAGAGGGAACTTATAGAGTCTACCTCCAGTACGAAGGCAGGGCATCAAGTGGAGGCATGGGGTTGCCATCCCACAGTCAAAAACTCTGACCCATAGTTATTCCTGTCTAAAAGAATTGCAGGGACAAAAATGGAGAAGGACCTGAGGGAAAGGATGTCCAGTGGCAGGCCCAAATTGTTATCCATCTCAAGGGGAGGCTCCAAGGCCTGACACTATTACTGATGCTATGGTGTGCTTACAGACATGATCTTAGCATGACTGCCCTCTGAGAGGCTCAAAAAGCAGCTGAAAGAGTCAGATGCAAATACTTATACCCAACCAATGGACAGAAGCTGGGGACCCTGGTGGATGAATTAGGGAAAAGATAGAAGAAGCTGAAGAGAGGGGCAAGCCTATAGGAATACTAGCAGTCTCAACTAGCCTGGACCCCCAAGATCTCTCAGACACTGAGCCACTAACCAAGCAGCACACACTAGCTAATATGAGGCCCCCGACACATACTTAGCAGAGGATTGCCTGGTCTGGCCTCAGTGAGAGAAGATGCACCTAACCTTTGAGAGATTTGAGGCCCCAGAGAGTGGGGAAGTCTAGTAGAGGGGGGACATCCTCTTGGAAAGGAGGAAGGAGGTATGGGATGAGGAACAGTCAGATGGCAGACCAGGAGGGGATAATGACTGGACTGTAAAAAGATTAAATAATATTAATAATAAACAATAATAATAAAAAGAACTCCATCAAAGAAAAAAGAAAAGCATACTTCAACATTAAATTTGAGCTAGAACTATCAATAAGAACTCATGATTTAAAATATTTTTCTGAGCTCTACCTACTAAGATCTTTTACAACCATAGATGTAGTCCAAAATTTAGTTTCTTATAACAATTTTCCATTTAAAGAAACTGAGAGTATAATTGATTCGATGAAAGTATGTACTGAGTGTGATTATCATTTGCAGTTGAAATCAAATAATATTTCATCTATTTATGCTCTTGTATTAAGTGACCCCGGAACCAGCTTGATATGTTTGGAACAATTTTGGGTTTTGGAGAAGGAACTATAGTTAAAGGATGTTGAACTCTTACATTTTGGAGCCTACAAAGACACTGAAAGAAGTTTACTTAAAGGAAAGATCCTTTTTACAGAAAAATATCAGTTATAGATTTAGGTAGTATAACAGAATTTGAAAATAACCATCCAATGACCCTCAATAAGATTAATTTAAACAGACAATTAGTCAGCCAGACAATTAGTAAAATGTTACTGTTGAGCTTGGTGTAGGGTGCAGTCTGCAGTCCCACTATTTGGAAGGTTAGGGCAGAAGCATCATGAATTTAAGGCCAATGTGGGCAGTGTAGTGATACTCTATCCCCAGAAATAATGAACATGGAAATTTAGAATATTCAGTGTTTTTGAAAAATAATTAAGGAGTTATTCTTTAAAATGTACTATGAAAATATTTGTGACTTAAGAATTCTATGTGGTTTGGGTTTTGCTTGGGTTGATATGTGTGGGTTTCTGTGGTGCCAGGGATGGAACCTGTATGTTCAGACAGGCAATACTCTGTCACTGAGCTTTATCTCCTCTCCATAGAACTAAGTTCCTCAGCCTTTATCAATGTTAGTCTTTCAAGGATACCCACCACAATGCAAAATTCCACCTGGAAACCCGTACCAATATTAGACTATCCAGGCATGGCAAGCTACAGCCACAGGTCCCATGCAGCCTCACTAGGTTTCTACAGCTATAAATGCAACCCCAGGGCACAACTGGAGACTTCTTTTAAACACTAATGAGGGATAATTTGCAAAGCTCTTGGTGACTTTATTGTGTCATTCTTGAATGTGATTATTGTAGATGATAACGTCATTTTACAAAGTTGAAAGGTTAGACATGTCTGAAGTTAAAATTTTGATGTTTATTTGGAGGTTTAAATTTTTATTTTTAAAAATATTTATGAAAATGTCAGTCTAGGAAGGAATGTTTTACATCCTTACGTTTTTTGCGGGCATCCCTGTCTCATTCACTTCAACATAGTTCTGGCTCTAAGCATTCTATAGAAGATGAAGAAGCATAGCTGTTGGGGAAAATAGACTTACAAGTCATTTTCACTTCTAAAACATCATAATAAGCAATAACTTTCTGAGCTCTCCTACCTTACACTGGTTTCCAGTAGATAGTGTTGCTTGTTATGAAATACAGTGGTACAGGTCTACTTGATCAAGGCTTCTTCCCAGCCTTTAGAATTTGACGAGTGTCTAATGTATGGTGCGCATAAAAGTTACTACTGTCTGCGTTCTGGTTGACACCTGTACCACTTTTATTTGTCAACTATTGCTGTATATTTGTTATAATCACCTTTCGGACGCTGTGTAAATCAGACAACATATACACCAGTGCAAGGGTTCTGATTACATCCTAGACCCTAAACGTTCATTTCAGTTTGTGGATGTATGGTTTTATGAATCAAACTTAAATCCGGCAGAGAAAATGCCTGTCACCATGCCAGCTTAATAAGTTGAATATTACTTTACTTTGTAGGCCTGTGGCTTAGTCTGAGATTTAAAGTTGCATTGATATATTATCTCTACTAGTCTTCCAAAGGATGTTGTCTATTCATTCCATTGAAGAAGGATAGAAAAGCAAGCAGCCTTCAGAAAACCAAGAGATAAAAGAGACAAGTGTTCTTGATTGCTGTCTATTCTCAGTTGTGAGGAAGTAGCCAAGCCACACACTCAAGACCTAATATCACATCTGGACCCTGTTGCTTGGTCTCAAATAGACGTCACAACTCAAGTCTCAGCGTATGTTCTAGAAAGCTATTGCAGCAACACCGAATTTGAAGATTATTTTTATACAGAATATTAAATGATAAGAAAATTTTAAAAGAGATATAAAAAAATAAAATGAAATTTAAGGTAAATCCTAGAAACTAAAAACACATACTTCTTGCTGTTTCAGCACAAACATCCACACATCTTTATTGGCTTTGTCTCATGTTCCCTTTTAATTCAGCATTTAGCTTACTTACAATTCATTATATATTATATATATTTGATGTGATGCTTTTGGGGGGTTGAATTCCTAGAAAGATGCATAGCTCTATTAAACACTATTCATGCTCCGTTATTTGCAGGCTTTTCTGTAAGAAGTTCCCACTGTTCACTGACATCAGATACTGTTGATCAATTAACAGTTCCCAATCTGATCCCCAAATGTGAAGATCTTTGCGTGTGTTTCTTTGAATGGCTTGTCCATTTCCTTGCCAATGTTGAATCAGGGTGTTTGTTCTGTTGTTTGAAACTCTCTGCACTTACTAAGTTTATTCATATTTCATCTGTCATATTTGATGCAGATGATGGAAATTTTTATCTAACTTTAAATTGCATTTCCCAAGATGAACTTTTAAGGAAAATGACAGGCTTGTCTTTTGCTCATTTGTGTTTGTTTGTATTTTTCAGTTTTATTTGTTGGACTGAATATAATAAAATTACTTGAAGGCGTCAAACAAAATAATACTCTTTTCCTCCAGTGACAGTGGCAGATCCTGTGTTGTCTTTTTAGTATGTAAATATCTGGTAGGGCAGGCCATTTCCTCCCACCAACTCAGGATGAGAAAGGTGTCTCTTTAAATAACATTTATCAGTGATAGATAGGCAAGTGATGCAAGATAGCCAATTCAGACCCTGCATACCTGTTTTCCAGGAAAATGAACAATAGGAGCATTACAAAAAGATAGAGGGTCAGTTTGAGGATGTATAAAAGCTGTACTAAGAGTGGGTAGCCTCAGCTATGACATAAAGCAAATATGTACCTTTCCTGTAGCCATTAGTTTGTTAACTAATTGTTGAGTGGTATCAAGAGCAAACTGACACGCATACTCATGGACATATTTTCAGCAGTGATGCCCTAAGCAAATACTGCCCATGACAAATTCTTTCACAGGTAGACTTCCTTGGATTCCTTCCTAATCCTGGCTATCACTATTCGTTGTTGTTAATGGTAAGCATCAATATTTGATCCAGATCCTCAGACCTAAAATTTGTTTTTATAAGTTTTTTATTAATTCTTTGAGAATTTTTTAGGATGTATTTTGATATTGTTTCTTCTCCCCTCTTCCCTTATCTCCTCGCTGATCTGGCCCCATTTCACTAATTCTGACAACTTAGTGTCTTTCTTTTATTTTTTAAGTTAAAAAGATATGTACAATGAATTTTATTCACATGTAAAGAAAAATAGAATTTGCAGGGAAATGGATGGAGCTGGAATATACTGAGTGAGGAAAGCCAGACCCATAAACATAAATGTCACGTTTATTTATGTGGATCTTGACATTACTTCTTTAGACTGAATGTTTGACTTGGAACACGATAAATGCAGAAGAATTCCATCAGGAAGCATCCCCAGGGGAAGGGGAAGAAAGGCCTTTAGTTTGGGTGATTGTAGAACATAGCTGAAATGAAAAAGAGTTGGCTCTCATTTTTCTTATCAACCACATGACCAGATAATGAAATAGAAAGCTATTAATAACAATACTAATACTCCTTATTGTCTTTGACTGCTGAAATAAAATTCCAAATATACTTTTCAGAAATTATGTCAAATTTAATCCACAAAATTGCATTTAAATAAACAGTGAGTGAAGCATTGATTTTTATAATTAACAACTCTATGATGAGCACAGAAATCTTTTTGTCTTCAATAAAAAAAAAAATATGGTAAGCTAGGGAAGAGAATTTTATGTTTAAGCTGTTGAATAGCAACGTGCAAGTTTCCTATGACTCAGGCATAATATACCATGGTTAGCATGTGATGCCACTGACAAGATCATGATCGCACAGGAATGACAAATTAACATATTTATTATATGTATGCTTTACTGTACCATAGGCTCAACTACAAAGTCTCAGAAATTGTGTGAGTAAAGAAGAAAATGAATGGCTCTTCCACAGAATGTCCCACATGAAACGAAATAGTTTGGAAGATGAATGTGGCACCCTCCAACACCTGCAGCAGCAGGCTTCATTGAGAGAACTTGAGAGAATATTCCACAAATCCTTACTTCATGTCTCATTAAAACTGGAGGCCAGGCATTATCTAAAATAATATCATTCTCTACCCAACAATTAAAACTAAAATTTAGCGATTAACCTTTTACTGTACTTCACTTTTAAAATGGCCATTCTCTCTTGGTAATTACAAAATTGCAGAAAGTTATCTATCCAGGAAAATGAACTTAGCCATTAGTAACCTGATCACCTGGTCCAGTTAATCTTTCATTTAGTTGTGTGGTTTCCATTGGCTAGGGAATTAGAAGAAGATACGAAGCTTGTTGTGACGGAACAGAGCTTGGAGTATAATTGGGTGGCCCAGACCGAGGCTGCTCCTTTTGCCTGGATATCTGAATGAAAACCACATGTGGTCAAAGAGCAAAGCTATTCCTGGCCAACAATGGCTTACATGTGACATAAAATGAGAGAAAAACGTGTCTTTTTTGGCCTAAAGCAATTGAGATTTGAAAGATGCATGTTTTATGTCATAGATCGAGGGTTAGGAGTTAGCACCGTGGCCCACTGCTTCCTCAGGTCAGATAGCTCGTCAAGCTCTGCATTACATGTTTTGAAAGAGAAAATCTCAGGTTTGAATTTCAATAGAAATCTTCCTACTTGGTCAAATAAGAATAGCTTAAATTACATTTTGTCTTTTATTTAAAACAAAAGCATCAAACGAGAGGCTTATTTTAGCCTATATACACCACTGGTGTCCAGGATGCAGGCAGTAAGTATAAAAGTGAAAAAACATTACTGAATAAAAGCTGGGAGGTTTGCAAAACTTTAAAAAGGAAATAAATGAAGAGAATCGAGTTATGATAATCATTTTAATGCCCTCACAGACATTACCAAAACATTTTTAGAAACACTCTGCTTAATGTGTATTTTCAAAAACAGATATAGCATAGATAGATTTGTAATTTAAATTGTTGCTTATTAAATAATACATTTGTCAATTTAAATATGACTTTACTAGATTACGAAAAAAATAAACAACTGCCACATTCAGGTAGATATCAAAAATTTAAGGATTATTGGAAAAACAAAAATGCTAATGAGTTTAAAAACTAGATTTATTTCTACTGTATATTTACCCACTAAATTCTAAATCATCAATTTGAGGTAAAAGTCACTGAAATATTTATTGAGCAGTAGGAAGATCACATAGAAAATCTAAATATGTGTTCATGTGTTTGAATCTGTGGTATATTAGAGTAATTAGTTAGCATAGAGCAAACTAATCAT